>APFE030005074.1:909-13194 GCA_000404065.3 Pinus taeda
CCTCTCTGATTACAGCTTGGCTAGAAGCTGTAGTCCAAAGATTGGTTAGTAGTTACCCCGGCCGTATTCCCTTGGGAGTCATAGGGAACAACTTGGGTGTTAACACCTTACAAGACTCTTGTTAGATGATTCTGCCAGGCCATTGCCTTAAAGATAATATGAGGTAGAATGCATCAATTGAATGCCCATGGATTCACACATGTCCATCAATTCTTTTGCCTTGAAAGCTACTGCATTATCAGTGACTAGTTTGGTTGGGCAACCAAATCTAGTGAAAATATTCTCATTCAAGAACTTTATGATAACCTGATGATTAACATTTTTAGTGGGTATAGCCTCAATCCATTTGGTGAAATAATTAGTGGCTACCAAGATCCATTTGTGCTGGTTACTGGAATGTGGATTGATCTCACCTATGAAGTCCAAGCCCCACTGCTGGAAGGGTCCATTGGCACATACTGGCTTCAAGGGCAGAGATTTTAGCTGTTGTCTTCCTGCAAACCTCTGACATTTGTCACAAGACTTCACAAAAGACAACACATCAGAGAACAGAGTAGGCCAATAATACCCAGCTCTCAAGATCTTGTTGGCTGTGGTTTTCTAATAATGATGCCCTCCACAAATGCTAGAATGGAATTGGTGCATGACTTCCACAGATTTTCCTTTGTCTAGATATCTCAAGAGGATCCCTGATGGGTCTCTCTAATAAAACAGGGTTTTATTAATGCAGAATTTAGCGAATCTGAGCTTAATGGCCCGCGCTTGACTTAAGCTATGCACTGGAGGGACTTCTCGCTTCTGCAAAAAATGAACTATACTGGAATACCAAGTGGCTAGATTTTCAGCCAAAGACTGATTCTGCTCTTGCTCTTCTGCTGCTTCCTCTGTCCACTCACCACCTGAATTTAAACCCATGCAATTGATGTCTAAAAAACTGCAATCTTCCTCAGCCATAAGCGTAGCCAAGCCTTGTCCTTTGACAAGCTTGGTGGGCTTCACCTCTATGTTGAACTTTATGACTTTTGCAATCCATTTAGCTCTCTTTCCATCAATATCTGGCTGAACTAGGACATCTTTCACTGAGGCTAAAGGTACATACTCAACCACTTTCGAATGTAGAATATATACTCTAAATGTCTTTAAAGATTTTATGAGAGTATAAGCTTGTTTTTCAATAAAGTCATACCTTAGTTCAACATCCCTCAGAGTTTCGCTGAAAAAGGACACAGGGTGCTCTACACCTTCATCATTTTTCTGCAATAGAACTGCTGCAAGTGTATCATAAGAGGCAATAGAGAAGATATAAAACTCCCTGGTATAATCTAGACTGATTAGAGTGGGAGTTTTCATGATAGCTTGTTTGATGGCTTCAAAGAGCTTCTTGCACCATCTGTCCTTTTTATTTCTAATCCTTTCTTTAGCATGGAAGTGATGTGCTTCACTAGCTCTGCAAAGTTTGGAATAAACCTTCTGACAAAGTTAATCTTACCCAGGAAGGATTGAATGTCCCTTTTTGACCTTCGGATGGACAATGTTTGAATTTCTTGAACTCTTGTTGGATCAATCTTCACACCTTCAGCAGAAACAATATGTCCAAGAAGTTTGCCTTCTTCTAGAGAAAACTGTGACTTCTTTGGGTTCACAGAAATTCCAAACCGTCTGCATTTTAGAAACACCTTCTTCAAATGCTGCAAATGGTCCCTGTGACTGCTGGAAAAGACTGTTATGCCATCAAGGTAAATAGGAACAAACTTGTCATTCTCTCCCACAAAGGCTATGTCCATGGCCCTCTGAAAAGTAGCCCCAACATTCATCACTTCAAAAGGCATCTTGGAGTACAAGAAAGTGCCCAAAGGAGTAGTGAAGGCGGTCTTTTCCTGATCTTTTGGATGTACAACAACCTTATTGTAACCTGGAAATCCATTTAAGAAAGACATGACTCTAGCCCCTGAAACTTTTTGCAGCAAGTGTTCCATCTTAGGCAGGGGGTAGTTGTCTTTTTTAAAGCATTTGTTCAGACTCTTGAAGTCAACACAAAGCCTGATTTCTCCATTCTTCTTTCTTACTACCACAAGGTAAGCTATCCACTTTGAATACCTTAGAGGAACTATGATCTTGGCATCCAACAACTTCTTGATTTCCTTTTCAATCAAAGGCAATAAGGGAGGGCTGATAGGTCTTAATTTTTGCTTAAAAGGGATGGTGTTCTTCTTCAGTGGAATATTATGATGAATGGTGTTGGTGTCATAGGTCCTAAGATCACTGTACTCCCAAGCCAAAATATGAGCAAATTGTTTAATCAGGGTGCGATACTCGGAACTTTGGGCAGAAGACAAGTGAGTGGACAGATTTATGTACTTTGGATGGGTTGGACTCCCTACATTATGTCTATGAACTGCAGATTCATTTTCATTTTTGGAAGGCTTATAAGGTACATCATTATGATCAAACAACTTCTCTAGGGGCACCAATCCTTTGGGTATATGGTTACTAGGTAGCTGAATAATGCTATCCTAACCAATCTCATCCTTTAGCTTGGACTGGTTGCATTCTTCAATGGTTTCGTTTTCTTGATCAATGTGCATTTCAGAAAATTCATCAATGATTTGTCAAAACCTATTAATTTCATCATCATCTTCAAAAACTTTCCAGTATTTGACATTTTCAGGTAGAGATGGTCTATATTTCACCTGAACTTCATAAATCAATTTAGGGGAAAAGGAGGAATAAATGTGCTAGTAGACAAAGCAATGGAATCAAAAAGCTAGTTCTTCATTCTAGGGATGTAAGAAATGCTGAAACTATTAAAAGAACCCTTGAGCTTCCATACCTCATCCCTAAATGCTTTCAGCCTTGGATGCTTTGCTTGGAAAGTTTTGTTCACCTATTGAATGATAAGGTCTGCATCTCCCAACACCTTCAGACCTTTGATGCCCATTTCTTTAACAACGTTTAAGCCCAATATCAAGGCTTCATACTCTACTATGTTATTTGTGACCTGAAAAGTTAACTTGAAAGATAAATGAATGTATTCTTGTGTGAGGGACATAAGGACTACTCCTGCCCCTACAACTTCCTTAGAGAAAGCTCCATCAAAGAACATGTCCCAAATTTGTGGGCCTTTTTCCTCTGTGAGTTGGCAAACTGGTTTCCTAAGCTGCATGGAGGCCAACTGAGATTTTTCAATCTAAAGAATACAGGCTCCAAAATCAGTGTCAACAACATAGATGGGATGATTAGTGGGATTCCTTTCATCACTAATGATATAAGCCAACTGAGCTTCTTTGTACAATCTCTTACTCTCACCTCCAAAAACTGGGATAGTAGCATAGGACAGATCATTTTGCAATGTTCCATCTAATCTCTTAATCCAACCTCTGGAAAGCAACATGCCAAACTTGGGGGGTGATAAGCCTCACAAATGGGTAACTATATGGGTTCATTTTACCTCCTAACCTAGTCAAATCAGTGATTCTCTTAGGTTATTGTATGATTTCTGATTATATTTATGCTTATAGGGTGAGTTGAGTTAGTTATTATGCCATGTGGTCTAACATGTATTTAATACATATTATTGATGGATTTCGAGGTCAAAGTCAAGGATCTAGTGGTCAAATTGCATCAGTAACTTGAAGTACATAGAGGGGAGGAATTATAGGATGGAACCCCTCTCATTTATTACTCCTCACTTCGAATTCCCCTTCATTCAGCTCGGAATACAAGCAGCCGAATCATGAACTAGAAGGCAGCCGAGCAAGTGGAGGATGACTGATAGTTATCTCGAGTTTTGGGAGCCAAGCCTCCCTGGTTTTAAGGAAGCTGTTAGTAGCTTCAGATGTATAAGTAGAGAGGCCTAGGGCCTCACTAGGGTCGGATTTTTTCTTGTGTAAATTTTTCTCAAATTTCAAGCTTATTATTTTGTGACAGTTTCATGTAATCTTGCTATTGTTTTGATAATGAAGATGGAATCCTTTTTGAACTAGAACTAAGTTACCTCAGAGGGCTGAAGCTCTTGGATTAGGGCCCAATCCAAGTAGTCAAGCTTCTCTTTATTTGTATTTGTATGCTTTACTTCAGTTTGTAGATTGATTTGATGTTAGATGTATTTTTCTTATGGTTAAGAATAGGCTGCTTTTGATGATTTATAAGTTTGCTTCCATTTGTGCTTTCTGTAATAGTTTGAGCAGTGATTAGAGTAGATTCCAAAGGCTAGCAACAGTTCTTTGTTCTCTCTTCCTCCCTTTGGGACCATGAATTGAGGAAAACACTCTCTTGCTGCCCCAAAAGCACAGATTTTCCTCATTCCTAGGACTTCTAATCTTTGTAGCTCTTTAGTAGGTTGATAGTATAGTTTTGCTTTACTTTAAATATTCTTTATCATGTTCACTTCCTGATTTGAAATATTCATCTTCCATGCTTTCCTTCCTTACAACATTTCCAAACATTTCCTTCTACACATCATAGTTTAAGCCATTTTAATGCAAAACTCTGTTTTTCCTAGAATGCACTCATTTCATTGATTGTTTGATTTTTTGGTTGACTGTTAGTTTCTATGCAGCAGATCTCTTCCAGCAGTAGGCCAGCTTACCAGCAATCACATCCTCCATCTGATCCATGCCCTACAAGTCTCTCAAACCTCACCTCAATTCTACCATAGTTTCCTTCATTTTTCATAGAACTTCTTCCTCTCTCCTTGAGCAAACCCAATCATCTTTCTCTCTCCTTGGTGACTCATGGTAGACTTTAGGCACCCTATCAATTCATTCAAACCTTCATCAACCTTTTTCACTCACTCTCACACCCTCAAAATAGCGAAAATTTCTCTCGGCCTCCTCCTATAAGCCTCCTGTAGTTTCCCTGTTTTCCTCCTATTGTTTTCCTGTGTTTTCCTGTAGTTTTTCCTGTAGGGTTTCTTTTGAAGGCCGAGTGTGGGAAAAGCCTCTAGAAGGCCACCTAAGACCTCCTAAGATCCATCCACATCATCCTACATCCTCCCAAGCTCCAAAACCACCCTCCAACACCACCTATTCGCTGCCACACTCACACACAATAAATTAGATGCATGTCAAATTTACATAAAACACATAAAAATCCAAAAATAAGTTTTTTGCTTATTTACTTCCAGAAATAGCATGGTTAGATGTTGTTTACTTCCTTGAGTAGGTAATGGTATTTCTTTTATGGTTTTCATAGTGTTTTTGGCAAAAGTAGAATTGGCTTGTTAATTAGGCTTTACTAGACTTTTCTTTACATTCCAGTCTTTCTTCTTTCTGCAATTAGAATAACATCTATAGATTAATATTTATTTCCTTTCATCATACACAGAGCTTCTTTTGAAATCTGTAGAGGTTGGCTTGAGCTCCTAGTGATCTCACGCCGGCTGACCAAGTGACAACATGGAGTGAGAACTAGTACTTGTGCATATAGCACTGACACTTCCAAGTTTGTTACGAATTACCGGGTTGATAAAAGTAAAGTTGGTAGCCCAGGAGTCGTAACATTCTTGCTGCAATACTGACATTCATCATCTTTTTGGCACCGTTGTTGGGGAAGCGTAAGAGTATTCTATGATTACTGCTTTCTTCTATTCCTATTGCAACGTTCTGCTAATAGTTTATTTCAGCAAAAGTAGACTAGTCATTTCTTTTCTTTCAGTTCTGCATTACCTTGCTTTCCTTTTCAATTCTCCAAATTTCCATTCAGCAAGTTCATTTCAGCGAGTTGCAATTTGTTTTGCTCAATCACAATTTCAGTTTCTGCAGGTACTTTTAGTGTGGGGAAAAAGAAACAAAAAAACCAACCAAAAATATTTCCTTTCATGCCTCGTAGGAGTAGAGATAAGTTACGAATTTTTTTTACCAACACCCCCACTGCTTCACACAACCAACCTTTTCTCTTCTTCAGTGGCTATAATAAAGAAGAACCCTTAGGTGAACAACCAGACATATTTGAAGAACCTATAGGGGAAGAAGAAGAAGAAAACATTCCTCTGAAGCCAATGGCTAAAAACAGAAATGCTAGGGGAAATGGAGAGAGAATAGAGGGTACTTTCCTTATTCAGGAGATCAATGGGGACACCAAAATGAAGAATATAAGTCCTTCAGCCCTGCCTCACTTCCATGGTCTGACCAAAAAATATCCTGACACCTTCTTGTTCGAGTTTGTTGTCATTTGTCGAACTTATGACTATGCAGAAGACGAGTAAAAGTTGAAATTGTTCCCTTCTACTCTCAAGGACGTAACACTGCACTGGTTCATGGGATTACCTGGCAATAACATTACAACTTGGGCTCAGATGCAGCAAGCCTTTAACAACAAGTATCGAGACTATTGTAGGTCAAAAGATACTAAAGAAGAAATCTTCCGAATGACCATGGGAAGTGATGAGTCATTGGAAGACTATGAAGAGAGGTTCCAACTCAATTACAAAAGGGCCGGGTGTACACTTGACCTTGAGTCTCTGAAGTTAGTCCTGCTCAGAGGAATTCAGGAAGACCTTTTAGACACCCTCCATCTACTGGCTGGGGGAGACATCTACCAACTATCCTATGAGGACATAAAGACTATTTTTAGAAACCATTCTAGAGCAGCCAGAAAGAAAGGTAGGGGGAGCCAACCCATAGCCAATACCTCTTCTTCCAATTCATCCATTAAAGGTTAAATTGGGAACATGCTGGAAGACTTCAAAAGTGAGATGCTGCAGACTCTTTCCATGTAAATGGATACCTTACATATCATAAGAAAACAAGAGGAAGCAAAGAGGGCTTTGGCCTTTTTTTGCCCTAGATGCACTAGGATGCATCCTAGGAATGAATGTCCATTGAACTCTATAGAGGTTTGTTTAGTCTGTGAAGAAAATCATTCTACAGATAAGTGTCCTTCCTTGCCCGGAATTAAAGCTGTATACCAAGGGGCCAAAGGAGTCACTGAACAGATCTATTAGAGAAAGATATGGCATGACAGAAATATCAGGGATAAGCAATTCTAATAGGGATATTGGGAACTACTCTATGATTCAAGGTACAAGGATTTCAAAGGCAAGCTGAGGAAAATATGATTGGGACCCTACACTATGGAGAAATGCAATGACAAGGGTTCAGTTCTAATCAGAATCATTGATGATGAAGCCATCCCCACACTTGTCAATGGACATCGGTTGAAAGTCTATAAGAAACCCCTCTCCAAGCAAGAGGTTATTGAATATTTGAATAAAAAAATGATGGTAGTGGAGCATGTCTTAGCTTCCACTTCACCCACTCACTAAAAAGAAAAATAAGGACTCAAGTGAAAACCTCCATGAGGCGCTTAAGTCCCATCATTGGGTTGAAAACCTCTTCTGAGGTGGCCTAGTGATGTCAAAAAAAAAAGGGAAAGAATAAGATCCTTGGGTGAAAAACTCCCTTGGAGGTGCCCAGGGCAAGCAATTAGGGTGAAAACGTCTTTGAGGTGCCCTAGTTGTTTTCAAAAAAAAGGAGAGAAAAATGAATTTTTATTGCATTGCAGGTTTGCAGGAGGACTACAGGGAGTAGAAGAAGGTGCCAAGGGAACCCTAACATTCATACCAGCACCCATCTCATCTTCTCCATACCTTCCTCCATCATTTTTGGCATCTCTTTCGCCCCACTGTACCTTTTTCCTTCAAAACTGTGTTTTCTATGAGAGGCTCTGTGTTTTCTACAGGAGGCTCCTGTAGGAATCACAGAGAGCGAAAAGTGTCTACAGGAGGCAGTTTGAGGGACAAGAACAACTTCATGAAGATCCTATGATCCCTCTTACCACCTTCAAGCCTCCTTTCCATCATTTCCAAGCCTGTATCACACTCTAAGCATCATTATTTTTTTCCTTGTCCAAGAAAAAAACACAGAAAAATAGTTTCTCAGTTAAAAAAGAAGAAGAAGGAAAAGGCACCATTAACCTTACCTGAAGGTTGCCTACTATCGCTCCATCATTCATCTCCACCTCTAGCATCATTCTCGAGGTCCAAACACAGGGAAATAGCTGAAGTTTCAAGGGGAGAAGCAACTACATGAACTCCTCTTGGAATTCCTTTAGCAGCTGATCCCATAGAAGTCCAACACCAGCAACAAGAGAGTACACATATGTAGGTTGAAAAGGCACATGCAGCTCAGCTCCAACAAAAGAAGAACCTGCAAAAGCACACAACCACATATCATCAAGTAGAGACAACATGCATAAAGGAAAATGAAGGCATGCAACAGAGAAAGCCACAACACCTCACAACAAATACACTCGGATCACAGGTAGGTAACTAAGTCACTCCTCTATTTGCATCTGTGTAATTAGAAATCATACGAAGGCAGCGATATGGTTGAAATAAAAATGTGGCCAGTTAACTTGGCCACCTTCATTTAGTTGACTTCACTCAACCGAGATGTCACCCACACGTGCGCACAGTCAACTCAAGCATAAGATGCCAAGGACAGGTAGTGGGAGGAAGAGTTAACTCCGGTGCAGTCATGAGGGGATGATTATGAGAAGGGCCATGATGACCAAGTAGGTGGGGAAAATAGTCCTAAGCAGGCCAACGTACACCTTGCCAGCTCAGCACTCATAACCGAAAATGACCATAAAAAGTAATGAGCACTCCTCCCCGCGCATTCTCACCACATTTTCTTCATTTTCTCCTCATAACTCAGCCACAACAGTCTTCTTATGCCCCCACAACCTCGTATTCGCCATCCTCCATCGATTTCCTCCATATTCTTGCTCTTGGAATTTTCTACAGGAGCATTTACAGGAAATCTGCAGGAGCACCTATAGGAAATCTACAGGAGGGAAAACGGGCTTCTACATGAGGGGCAGTGAGTCATTTTGAAGGGAGAAAACATGATTTTTGATACGAAATTCAATCTAAAGAGGTAGGGTTCATGAATTTCCTCTGTTGAATATCAATATATGAAAGAAGTGGTATCAATTTGAGAATAAAACGAGTCTTTAAGAGGGTAGAAAATACATGAAAAATTTCTGTTTGTTTAAAAAAAACAGTGTCCTCTGTTTCTCTATTTTTCTCAAAATTCTTTGTCTCCACCTCCATATTTGTTTTTTCAAAAGAAGTACAGGTAGTATGACAAGGGGTTTATGAGAAAAGAGCCCACTAACTCCAGTAGGCTCTATGCACATCCTCAAGTGGTGGACATATTTACAAGGGAAAACTGGATGAATTTCATTGAGAAGTTTAGAGGGTTTGATGATGAAATTGCCCAAGAATTTTCTCTCTCACTGGTCCCTCACACAAGAACTCATGCTACTGTAACCATTAGAGGCCTCTCCATTGAAATAACCCCTTAATTTATCAGTAGGGTCACTACCCTTCCTCTTGGGCTACCTTGGGGTAAAGATGAGAAATCAATTTGCCAGTCTGCCAAAAAGAAAATTTCCAAGATAATGAAACCCCCGTTGAAGACAAAAATGGAATTAGGAGGGCTAGTATACCATATCCATGGGATGAGGTTAGCTACCAAGTGATCAAATACATTTCTTGTGAGGGAAGGCACAACATTGTCTATGGATATCATTTCAGAATCCTCCATGACTTGATATATGGCATGGATACCCCAACACCTTAAAAGCTCAATATCCCTTACTTTCTCCTTTAGTCCCTCATTGACTCCAACACCAAGGTACAAGCAGGAAATTCATAGCAGCTAGCTCACCATGTCCTAATCAAGATCCTAGTAGAAGAAGCCCTCCAAACCCTTACACTCCGTATAGCATGGGAAGTCTTCAGATATATGACAGCTGAGGATGACATCAAGGCATTAACCTATGATGTCAATCCTACTGTCAGTGAGGAGGGAGAATAGCAAGGAGGAGAAGGTGAAGCCAGTGGTAGCATAGCAGAGCAAGAGAGGGAGGAGGAAAGAAAAGAAATAGAGGAAGAGAGAGTTGAAGGGACAAAGCAGGAGGAAGAAAAAGAGACAAAAGAGGGAGAAAAGGAGGCAAAGAGGGTAGAGAAAGGAAAAGAGTCCCTTGAAACTTTGGAAAGAGAAGCAGTCACTGCCCTCACTGCCCTCAGTACGAAAATCAAGTAGAAGCAGAAGAGGAAAAGAAAAAACTCCATGTATTTTAGGGCAAGGAAGAGCACATGAATTAAAACAGGCAAAGCTCAGCCCTCCTCAAAGATTCCCATTACCATTAAAGATTCACCATCTGCCAAGGTGAAATAATCTCCATCCAAGACACCTATAACCTATGAAAGGGGGACTCCAAGATCTTCTACATGGAAGGGAAAATCCGTTCTACAGGACCCTAAACCAGACCTACAGGAAGCTGAAACAGTCCTATAGGAGACATTGTCCAAAATACAAGAGCACTGTCCAAACTATAGGAGACAAAAAAGCTTGAGGAAAAGATAGGAGGATAACAGAGGTGAAGAAGGGAGCACAAGAGCTACAAGAACTTGACCCCTAGCCTAATCTTGCCTTCTATTACAATCTACTTGAGGGAGGCAGGGTAATGCCACATAAATTTGCAATTCCACTATTTTTCAAATTGGAGAAAGAGAGAGTGAGAACACATAGGTGGATGCAGATAGCCAAGTCCAAAGGAGTTGAGGATAGTGGCCACATGGAAAACAAACTCAGGGAAAGGGGAAGGGAATTGAGTGCTCTCAAAGACAGAGAAGCCATTACAAGAAGCGACCTTGAAAATGAGAATGAATTACTAAGGAGGCAGCTATAGGAGAAAGAGACGCATTTGGCATACATGACTAGCTTATCCATGGAAGCATTATAATGCAGAACACCAGACAAATCTTATGGCCTCTATCTGAATGATCAATGGCTTCAATTCCAAATAAAAACTTTGGCACAAAGAGGCATAATTCCTTTTCAAGACTACATGTAGTTCATGGACTTGTGTGACCAGAGCACCTCAGAGGATAAAGAAAATATGGCAGAGTTCTACCTACACAACATGGCTCTCACAAACATGAATGTGTGGGACCCCAATGCCAAGCTAGGGGATCTATAATTAATGGCCATGGCTCATGGATGAACCATGAAAAATTGAGGGCTGCAGAAATGAAAATATTGCTAATAAAAGAGCATAATGAACCATTGATGATAAGAGCTGAGCCATCAGATCCTATGGCACTCATCAGCACACACAACCTGCTTGCCAATGACCCTCAAATTGCCCTTAAATATCTATCCAATCAAGAACAAGCCATTGTACACTTTGAAGATATGTTTAGGCTACTTGGGGAGGACTGTGTGCATGCATGCATGAGAAGATGGAACACCCTACCCCACAGTTTGCAGATAAGGAAATACCGTTCCCCCATGAGGCTGAAGGAGGCACTAAAAAGAGTGCCAATGTACAAATGCTCCATGCAAAGGCTGAAGGTCAACTGGATTGGCCTCAAACTGAGTCCTCCACTCATATCAGGCATGCTGGAAGGCAGAAGAGAATAAGAAGAGGAGGAGCAGTGGAAGGACATAGATAAGAATGTAGGATTCTATGGAGAACATGAGCAGACCACATCAGAAGCCTAGAATGCTAGGGAGGCCACCATGGCCATAAAAGATGAAGAGATTGACTAGGTTTTTCAAAGGATGAGCAACACCTTTAATAGGGGGGTGATGATGAGCCTCATAAATGGGTAAATATATGGGCTCATTTACCTCATAACCTAGTAAAATCACTCTGAATTAGATCCTTAAAAACTCTTAAAATTTCCTGAACTCTATAAGAACTCATGCCAAAGTTTCAAAGCCTTATGGATGTTGAGCTTATCAGAAATAACCTCTAAACAATGGCAATTTGTGATCAGCACGGAGCAATGAGGACCCTCAGTCAAAGCGTGCAGACCGTTGGCCCATGGTAACTGCGCGTTGGCACAGATTGATAAACGGGAGGTCAAATCCAGAAATAGGGGGTAGTTTCTGATACATGATTAGCACTAATCGCATATCATAGGGTGTCCCCCTCAGTGAAGGAAAGCCCCTAAGCATTCGGTCCTGAGAAAATCATAAAACCGTATGGAAATCGCTGATTCCGTCAGAAGGCGGGTCCCACACTAAAACCGAAAGGATATCGAAACGACTTCAAGCAGTAAGCAGGTTCGACCGATTCTGTTATGAAAACAGAACACAAAAAGATAGAAAAGATAGATCAATGCCTTATAATTCAGCCTCTTCAAGGGGACAACCTCCTCTACATTACACAAATGAACAATTCTTGGATCATACAAATGAAAAGACCTCCTTTCTATATATAGGAGTCTAAGGGGTCATAATATAATCAGAGCCGACATAACAATAA
>APFE030005094.1:17794-78015 GCA_000404065.3 Pinus taeda
TGGTTGCAAATGGAGGAACCATAAATTGCTCTGGAAAGTGCCATAATATCAAGCTATCCATGGGAGAATATGTATTGAATATTCCAATGGGTGGTGTTGATGTTGTACTAGGACTCCAATGGTTACAATCTCTAGGTACAATAGCTTTTAATTTTCGAGAACTTTTCTTGAAACTTTTTTGGGGAGGAAAGAAAGTTGAATTAAGGGGTATTAGAGGAAAACCAAGAAAGATAATCAATGCTATTGGCATGACAAAGCTTCTAAAGAAATAACAACGGGGCTCAATTGCACAATTATGTTCACTAGAGGTTCCCACATCAAAATCGTTTATTTCTCCATATCTCCAAAAAGTCTTGGACAATAATTCCAAGGTATTTGAGACTCCCAAAGGCCTTCCACATATTCGTGATCATGATCATGTTATTCATTTGATTCTAAGAAGTGTTCCTCCAAACATTAGGCCTTACAGATATCCCTATGCCCAAAAGAGTGAAATTGAACGTATGGAAGCTCACCTAATAATTATTGATAATTAAATTTAAATTGTAGAAGCCCTATTCCAAAATAGACATGCCTATCAACATAAATATTCTAGGATATTTTGTTAAGATTAAATCTCTACTATCCACACAATAATTAAATTAAAATTCTAGAAACTTTATTCCAAAATAAACACACCTATCAACATAATTAAAACACATAATATTTTATCTTCCTAACATATAATAAAAACAAAAAATATTTTTATATCACTCTCCTCTCTCACTATCTCATTTTAAATTTAAATTTAGATTCGTGAACCCAACCACATTAACCAACTCTAGCATGATCTTTTGATGATATTGATCATGTGATTTTCACTTTTAAATTGTAATTATACAATTGGTTTTCAAAAGCTTTTTAGATATAATGAATTTTTAATTGAAAAATCAATTAGACATGTAGCATATATTCTTGTTATTTAGTTATTGTGAGTAAAAAAAACCTAAAATACAATAAGAATCAAATTTACTACCTTTTATATTTAGATGTGAATTTTAAATTAAAACATTAAATTAAGAGCATAGCGAAATATAATAATGTTACATTTAAACAAACCTCTAACTAAAATACAAAATTATTTAATGTGTATTTATGTATAAAATTATTCCAGGTTTATTTTTTTAAATAAATTTGTAAAATTGCAATGGTCAATAAGTAACAATGGATCTCACAACCATTTTTTGTGGATATGTATTTTAAATTAAAAATATCAAATTTAGATATATAATAAGGTTTTGTTGTACAAGAAAATACCTATGTTATTAGTACTTCATCCATTTTTAACGTAAATAAGGGTGTAATGATTAAGTGAAAATAAGATTTATAATTTTGTAATTCTAAATATAGATGTTTGATCAAAGTAATAATTTTGTAGATTTGTTATTATTTTTTTCAGAAAGAAAAGCAATATATTATATTGAGGCAATATATACATCATGGTCTGTAGATAACAGATAAAAGATTTGGTTCCCATATCCATGGTGACCAGACTCATAGGACAGCTAAGAAACAGATTTTACATATAGTTGAAAGACATATAAAATGAGAACACTAAGCACCAAATAGAAACATATGATTTCAAACCTGACAGCATCAAAACATATATCAACATTTTTGCCATAATGTACTGTTGTATGGAGTTGATGACAAAACGAAACCAAAATGAATGAAAAGAGAGGATCCCAGTGCACTCCGATGGAAGATAGCTCCCGAAACTGGAGGAGGCGCTGCAATATAGAAGAGAAAGCCAACTGGTACTCTCGGTGATTAGATCCTGGACACCCACAAAAAACGAAGCACTATGTGCCAGACATTGCTCTAGACTTTGACCTATCTTTGGATCGATTGATAGAAAGAGTAGAATTTAAACAAAACAGAGTTGAAGGAGATGTTTGAGTCTTCAAAAATTTTTAAATTTCTCCACTTCCAAACACACCATAATGTGATGGGAAGGATTGGACGCTTAGATGCTTCTTGTCTTCCCCACCAAACAAAAGCTGCATTAATAGAAATGAAACTGAGGTGAGGAAAAGAAAAAGAAGAAGCCAATTCATACCAGATTTGTTGAGAGGCCGCGCATTTGAAGAACATGTGGAAGTTTGTCTCCTCCTCCGCATTGCACAACACACATTTGTTGGGACCGTGCCAAGACCTCTTCCTCAAATTTTCCCATGTTAAATTTTTGTTGTAAAAGACTAACCATGAGAAAATAATCACTTTGAGAGGACAACCAAGTTTCCACCAATACACCGGAAAAATCTATCTTGCAGGCATAATTTTTTTGGAGACGAGATCATAGTAGATGTCTTTTACAATCGCTATTGAATGAGAGTGAGATAGGGACCATACTAAGTGATCTTCTGTCTCTGCACGCTTCATCCCTCCTTCAACAAGAGCATTCTTGACATTTTCCCAGAGTAAAAGCAGGGCCTGAGGAAGGCCAATGACAGCTGCATCCTTCAGCGCAGGCGTAAGGCCCCTCCACTCCGCAATAATCATGTCCCAAGTAAAAATACCCATTCTGTGAACGAAAAAAAGAAGAGGAGCCGGAACATGGAGATTGCCCCTATAGCCAGCAATTGAGTCGAGACCAATGAAGATTTTCCTTCCAGAGAACATCCTCCATTTTAGATTGTTAAAGAAATATTTCTCAATTTTCCTGAAGCTGAGCCAAATTGCAGACCCCTGTTTAATTCCAATGGAGCCGAACCTGAACCAGAACTCCAAGCTTCTGCCTTTTTGATACTTTTGATGAATGATTGCACTCCAAGGATTTGCGCCAAAGATTCCTCTCCATAAGGTTTTGCAGACCAGGGCTTTTCCGAAAATCCTTAAATCCATCAAACCCCATCCCCCAAACTTTTTTGGCAACGTTAAGAGATTCAATTTTGACAGATGGATTTTACTTCTATCTGCTTTAGCACCCCTAATAAAGTTGGCGGATATCCTGTTCATGGCTTGGATAATACTGGCCGAGAGCTGATAAAGATGGGCCCAATAAACCACCATTTGCATCAAGATAGATTGGGTGAGGACAAATCTACCTCCCAACGATAAAGATCTGTATTCCCACAATGAAATCTTACTAAAAAATCTCTCAACAAGCCATCTCCAATCATTCTTTGAATAAGCCTTAGCCTTTAGGCAAAATCCCAAATACTTAATTCCATCAGACAAAGATCTTGTTTCTATTCCAAAGAGCTGAGCAATCCATAAGGTCGTGTCCCAGTCGGTTTCATTATGATACATGATCGATTTGGCCTTGTTAATAACAAGCCCAGTAGCCCTTTGGAAATGGTCAAGAATATTCTTAATGAACATCCAGGTTGCTTTAGACATCATTGCAAATAATAATACATCATCAACGAACAGGTTATGAGAGATATATATTTGCTTACAGATCTTTACTGGAGCATATGTTTTTTCCTCCATTGCGCGGTTGATGTGCAGACTCAAGGCATTCATGGCCAATATGAAAAGGAGAGGCGACAATGGACAGCCCTGTCGAAGGCCCCTTTCCGCACGAAAGTATGGAGAGGGAATACCATTAATTATGACAGCATAGTTTACATTTTCGATACATGCCATAATCCATCGAATAGGGCCGAGTTTCAGACCGATTTTCACCAAAAGACTTTGCATATATCCCCAGTCCAATACATCATAAGCTTTCTGGAGGTCGATTTTCATAATAGCAGCATCAGCTTTATGCAAGAACATAGAATGTAAACACTCATGTGTGTTGGTGACAACATCTAGAATATTTCGACCTTTTAAAAAAGCATGTTGATTTGGAGAGAGACAGGATGCCAACGTCCCTCCTTTGATTCTTTCAGCTATAATCTTTGTAATAATCTTGAATGTTATGTTGCATAAAGAGATTGGCCTGAAATCCAGGAATGTTTCGGGCTCTCCCTTCTTTGGGATAAGAGCAATGAGAGTGGAAGTGGTGTGATTGTGAATGTTGCCCGATAGTCTGGAAGCTTCCACCATCCTGAGCAGATCCACTTTGAAGAGGTGGAAGAAATGGATCAATAAATCTATTGTCCATCCGTCTGGTCCAGGGGATTTGTCCTTCTTAAAAGACTTCATAACTCCAAGAAGTTCATTTTCAGAGACTGGCTGGAACAGAGCTTCGTTCTTCTCCTCGTCAAACATTTCCGGAACCAGGTCAATGCTCCATCGAATATCGTTGAACGCAATATCTTTTCTTCTACAATATTGTTCCTTGAAGAAACAAATAGCCTACTTTGTGATGTTCTCCTGGGAAACAGCATACCCACCCTTGTCATCCTTTATTTTCCAGATGGAATTTTTGGCTCTCCTTGCATTTGCGTAGTTATGGAAAAACTTGGTGTTTTTATCTCCTTCCTGAATCCATAAAGCTCTGCTTTTGAGCCTCCATTTTGCTTCCTCTTGTTGCAGAAAACTGAGTTTTTCCTTCTCCAAATTCCTTAATCGACACTTCATCTCAATAGAGCAAGAAGCATAATCTATTCATCCCAACAACAAGTCCAGCTCTTGTTGAATCCTCTGTAAATCTCTTCTATCTTTCTGTAGTTTTTGAATTTGCCATTTTTTCACCAATCTCCTTATCTCGGCCATTTTTTCTTTAAAGGTAGAGAAAATGAAGAGTTTGGCCCTTTCCTTAATCACTTTCCATGCATTTTGAATGTATTCATTAAATGCAGAATCCTGTAGGAGACCTTTGTCAAACTTAAATGAATATCCCCTTCTGAATTGATTTCCAAGCCATGTTAGAAGAATGGGATTGTGATCCGATATCATAATGTTTTCCACAGATGAGCTTGGCATTCCCATTTTATCGAGGAGGCTGATATGAGCAATAAACCGATCTAATCTTTTAGCTATATAGGCCTTGCCAACTTTGCCATTTTTCCAAGTTGGTTTCATCACCACAGGCGTAATATCTACCATATTCCTGTTGAGCATCTCAAAATTAATGAGATCAGCAAGTGCATTATTTAACTTCCCCTGTCCCCATACCTCTTCAGAATTCAAAGCCGCGTTCAGATTGCCAGCAATAAGGAGATGATCGATGTCAAACAGATCTATGGCAAAAATCCTTTTCCAGAAGGGAGCACGAGATTTATATGGCGCATATATATTGAGAGTATTGATGGGAAAGTCGCATCCCTTGATGGAAGCCGCTATAATAATCCCTACACAACACTTGTACGCCTTAGCTCTTACACGAGCTGGATCCCAAAGAGTAGCTAGACCCCCAGATAAACCATTGGCCTCTGTGGCAACCATGAACCAAGTAGGGAGCATTTTCCTGAAATATGTTAAAGTATCCTCCCTCTTGTGCATGGTTTCCTAGATGAGGATTATAGCAGCCCTGGAATGGAAAAATAAATTTTTAAGCGTTATATATTTGGGATCAATGCCAAGACCCCTAATATTCAGAGAGATAATGGGGATCATTTGGATGATTCAGCAGCCATACTTGCTCTAAGGGGATGTGACTCAGACATATCAAAGATAGGCACCTCAACCAGAGACAAATTTCTAATGCCTGAATCGGAAGCTATAGTTCTCCCTCTAAAGTGTCTACTACCGCCTCTACTCTTCTTCCAGACTGTAATATTCCTTGCCGAATCCGGGTTGATAACAGGCATAACACTTAGACCAGGCTTATGAATCGTGAGCGGCTCCAGTGCGAGGGATTCCCTATTAAGCAAGTGATCCAGGTCACTGTCATAGAGATTGATAGGTGATGACGCCGGGGAATTTAAAGGGGTAGGCCCGACACATTGTTCTTTACCTCTATTTAGGCCCGGTCCAGCATGTTCAGGTTGCGGCTATGAGGAAGAAATAGGAATGGGAATTGAACCCACAGAAAAATCTTCCCCCTTTGATAGCCTATGATGAGAATCGGAAAGAAACTCCTTTTGTTGCATGGGACACGGCGATGGGACAGGCCTATCCTTTCTCGGCTCAGAAAAGGGGGGTCTATGGATCCCAGACATACTGCAGGTGATAGGGCTATTAGAGGAATTTGGACAACCAGGGAAGGACTCGGGGGGCACAGACGGATCAACAGATTGATCGCGTGGGGACTCAGGATTCCTTGGACTGTGAAGTGGGATTGACGGGGAGTATGGAGAGGATGGACAATCATTGACGAGCGACTTTTGCTTGTCCCGTCTGAATCCATACAATTTGACACTGGAGGAGTTTTTAACTAAGTGGCCCGTTTTGCGGCAAGCAACACACCTAAAAGGTATACCCCAGAAATCCAGTCTTTGATTAATAACCTGATTTTTCCAACTAATCTCAATATGGTCTGGATAGCCTCCCCTAAATGACTTTTGAATGAGAATCCAGGCAATTATTTTGTCCTTTTTGCCCAAGCACCAAGGATCGACTTAGATGAAACGTCCTATAGCATTGCCAATCACCTCCAAAGTTTCATTGGACCAGAGTTCCAGGGGAAGGTTCGGGCATTTCACCCAAATAAGATTATTCATGGGGGTATTTTTCAAAGGATTAATGCCGATATACCATATATACAGAGCAAGAAAACTCCTTTTGAAAACCCATGGCTGACTCTAGATGGCTTCAGCGTCTGCAGCATTTAAGAAGTGGAAACAATATCACTCTCTCATTAGACTTGAAATTATCGGAACGTAGCCGATGACTGGTTTCCATAAATTGGCCAGCCATTTCCTCATGTCAGAGTCGGACATTTCTGATTATTATATTTATGGAATATTTGTATTAGGTAGATCTATTTGAAAGGATTATTTATTGCAAAGGCAACCACAAAACCTGACCCCAGAAGTGTCAAGAGAATTAAACCCATGACTTTTCAATAGTAAAGTATTTCAATGAAAAAAACTCAACCAAATGAACTAACCCTCAAAATATACTTTACTTATAAACTTCAAACTTAATTTTTCCAATTTTTATTTATGAATTTAAATCCTTTACTAAAACTTCAAATTAAAAACATTTAACAAAATATCCAATCATCAATTCATTTTTAAATTCTTAGAAAACAATATTAAATATAATAATCTAATAATAACAAAAAAATATCTAATAACTTAATGATAATAAAACAAATCAACTTTAACATAATTTCAAATTACTTCAAAATATACATGGCTAATAATTTCATCTTATTGCGCAGAAAATTTAGCACTATCAACAATTATTTTCGTAACAGGAGTTATAACCAAAACTGTGATTTTTTGAACTAGATGCGCACGCGACCTTCTGGCCTCTGCGCTCCCTTGCTCCTGGCATCCTCGACCTCCTGTCGCTACTATGGACCCTCCGGAGCCTTCTCCGGATGGAGTCCTCCCTCCCGCCTCATCTCAGATGCCTCAGCTCCCTAAAGAAAATGTTGTTGCCTTTTCTACTCTGTTAACTTCTCGTGGCCCTCCTAGATCTAGACATTTTGTTTCCAAGTTTGTTAAAAAACTAGAAGATGTCCCATAAATCATTCTTTCTCCCTTCCTTCCTCGTTGTGCAACACTCTCCCTCTCTGAACACGGATTGGAGGGACAGTTTACAAGCATTTGGCCTTCTCCTCGTTTGGTGCAGAAGTGGGTTAAACGGAACTGGTCCTCTTCAATCGGTGGGAAAATCTCGATTAGGTTATGTGGAAGAGGCTATTACACATTCCATTTTGAAACAAAAGAAGAATGAGACTTGATATTTAGAAATGACCATATTTAATGGACACTAGGGGCCTATATTTAAACATGTGGACACCAGATTTCGATCCAGATTTGGATGTGCCAAATGTTGTGCCAATTTGGGTGTGCCTCCCTCACCTCCCCCTCCATTGTTGGGGAGATGAATCAGTCAAAAAAATAGGAAATGTTGTGGAAAATACATCAATAGAAGCAAGCCAAAGGAGAACATGCACACGTGTGCAAGAATGTGTGTTGAATTAGACCTAGGAAAAGGCCTCCCAGAAGTAGTGAAGATCAAAGTCGACAGTTGGATGCACATTCAACAGCTAGACTACGAACAAATCCCATTCAAGTGCAATGTATGTCTTTAATACGGTCATTTCTCTAATAGATGTCCGACAAAACAAGAAAACGAAGAAGTAGATGCTCTGGATCCAAAATGGGAACAAGTAAAAAAGAAAAAGACAACCAGTAAACAACCTTCTTAACGCTCTACATTCCCTCAAGCTCCCCTTCTCTCAACACCTATTCTCTTAGATCCCCTCCCTGCCCCCTCTTCTCCATTGCCTTCTTCCATCCCTTCCCTCCCTTCCTCCAACATTCTGGTCTCTAACCCCTTTGGACCTCTTGAAGAGCCTGCAATTCCCTCCTCTCCTCCTCCCTCCTCATGATTCTCCCTTTCCCTCCCTTTCCCACCCCCTCCTCTCCCATCCTCCCCTTTAGCCCCCTCCCCTCCTCTTTTGATATAATCCTAACACGGAATCAATCATTATCCTCACCGGACAATCACAAAAAAATAAGGAAGAAAGTCAAACAAAGATCTAAGAGATGAAGTTGCAACAAATGAGATGGTTATCGGTACTCAACAGCCTATGGATACCTTCCTTGAAAAGAACATAGGAAATAAGGAGAAAAACCCCCATCCTTCTAGAGGGAAAGGTCCCTTTGCTTCCAACCAAAATAAATAATGAATCTAGTCTCGTAGAACTGTCGAGGAATGGGAAATCCCCTAAAATTCAATGCACTCAAAGACTTATTAGAAATGGAAAATCCATACATCCTCATGATTGAGGAGACTAAAATAAATGAACATGAATCTGAGAAAATGAACCAAAAAATAAGGAACTATGAAGGAGTAGCTCTCCAAGCAACAGGGGCCTCGGGAGGTATCTTCACTCTGTGGAGGAAAGAAAAATGGGAATTAGTTCATCTACTAAAAGATCAGCATTGGATAAAAATTGACCTAAGAAACAAAATCACTGATAAGCAATATTGTATGATTAATATCTATGTGCAAAATCATTATAGCGAGAAATAAGTATGTTGGAACTCTCTCAAAGATATTTTATCTTAGGTTCAAAATAGAAGCATCATAGTTGGAGGACACCTCAACCTGGTCTTTAATGTTGATGAGAAGTTTGGTGGTTCCTTTCATGTTGATCCTTCAAGTGATTCCATTGAAAAAATTATGGAATCCTACAACCTATTGGATATTCCTCCCAATAACAGAAAATATACATGGAGCAATTAGAGAATCGACAAAAGCAATATAAAAGAAAGGTTGGACAAAATTCTAATCCAAGACACCATATTAACAAACTACAGTTCAATCACTTCTAGAATAGTCCACACAACAACATCAGACCACATGTCAGTGGTAATCTCCCTACGGACTCTGGGGAATCTAGGACCAATCCCATTTCGATTATGCCCTTCGTGGAACAACAATGAGGAAGTAAAAAAAATAACAGTGGAGGTCTGGTCCCAAAAGATCACAGGTTTTCCAAATTTTGTTGGGAAACCAAATTAAAAACCTTGAGGAAGGAATTGAAAATTTGGGCCAAGAATAATCATAAAGAATCTCAAAAAACGAAGGCAGAATTAATTAAAAAAAAAATGGAATCAACTCAAGAAACAAAATAAAGTCAATTTTAGGAAAAGAAACTTTATTGGGAAATATATATAGAAAATAGAGGAGAGAAAGAGGAATGGAGATTAAAATCTCACAACCTCTAGATGAAGGCGGGAGACAAAAACACAATGATATTTCAGAACTCAACAAAGATGTGTAGAATCATAAACTAGATCGATAGTATAAAGGTAGAAGAAGACAGATAAATCAGAGGTCAAGAAGCATTAAAAAAGGAAGCTTACAACCACTTTAAAAAGCTTCTAACAACAAAAATAGAAAACTCAGATTATGGAACCTTCACCCAACATATTCACAAAAAAATAAGTGAATAAAACAACTTGGATCTCACTAAAGAAGCCGATGAGAATGAGATTCAATCATCAATGTGGGACCTTCGTTCGAACAAAGCACCTGGCCCCAATGGATTTTCTATTGCATTCTATCATTTCAATTGGCACATTATCAAAAAAGAATTTATAAGAATGATCAGAAATGTTTTTAGGAAAAATAAGTTAGGAGGTTTCACCAACTCTTCTTACGTTATTCTTGTCCCAAAAGAAGCAAGACCCTCCACTTTGAGTCGATTCTGACCAATCTCCTTGTGTAACTCCTCTTATAAAATTATCACAAAATTCCTAGCCAATAAATAAAGCCCCTCCTCCCTGATTTGATCTCAGAAAATCAAGGAGGATTCATACCTAATAGACAGATACTGGACAATGTTATGATAGTTCAAGAAGCTCTACACTCAAGTGTATTGAGGAAAGAGCAGGGCATCATTGTAAAATTCGACATGGCAAATGCATTCGATAGAGTTAACATATCCTTCCTATTAGCAGTCCTCAAGAAATTTGGATTCTCAGGTGAGAAAATATAAGTAATTAGAGTTTGCACAGTCGGACCTTGGATCACCCCTCTGGTCAATGGAAGGCCAAGTGAGTTCTTCCAAAGTTCATGGGGTTTGAGACAAGGATGCCCCTTATCTCCTTTTCTTTATATCATAATGGGAGACTATTTGAGCAGAACTCTAGAAAAGAGCACAAGAGAACACATATTAATAGGCCTCTCCATAACCTCTGGAGTTAAAAGCATCAACCATTATTTGTTTGCAGATGATACGCTAATGATGGGAGGGGCATCTTGCATAGTAGCCTGAAGGATTAAAAAAGTTCTGAACAATTTCATGGAGGTCTCAGGAGGCCACCTAAATAACAAAAAATGTAGAATATATGGTTGGAATTCGCCTCCTCGTACTCTTCAATGAATTTCTCAAATTCTGGACATTCCCTTTCAAGCAACATGGAATCATTTCCTCTATCTAGGCCTCGCTATATCTAAAGAAAGCCTGAAGACTGATCTGTGGAACAATCACACATAGAAAATGAAAAAAAAAAGTACAAAATTTGGGGATGAATTGGCTCAATTTAGCAGGTAGAGTGATCTTAATTAAGTCAATGCTCACATCTCTCCCAATCTACTAGTTTGCAGCAATTTTAGCTCCTGTTATCATTAATAAGAAAATTGAGTTAATAATAAGGGGATTTCTATGGCAAGGAGGGAAATCTAAATAAAAAAAATTAGTTTAGTAAAATGGGATCAAGTTACCTTGCCATATGAAAAAGGAGGTATGTCCATAAGACTCCCAATGCATTTGAATTTGGCCCTTGGGGTAAAAATAGCATGGAGGCTTATCACAGGGAAGGATTGTTGGTGGAAGTAAGTCTTGGAATCTAAGTATATGAATCATGCTCGATCTTTCCTCCTCACAGAAGGAAACCCGATCAGGCCATGCCCTCAAGTTTGGAAACTAGTTAAAAAATTCCTCTCGCTCATCAAGGAGCACACATCTAAACTCCCGGGGAATGGAAAAGGTACAAACTTATGGGAAGATAGAATAATGGGGAACCCTCCCCTAGCCTCTCATTCTCATACCCTAAATTTAAGAAGATGGATGAGCTCAAAGGGAATAAGTACAATGGAAACAATCTCTCTTGGCAAAATAGTAACTGGGAAGATTGGAAGATCCCCATCCTCCCAAAAAATCTCAAAAAGTAATGGGACTCTTTAATCATCCTTCTCAAGTTGCTCCAATTAATCAAGATTCCCAAGATTCATTTATATGGGACCCTAATGGAGGAGAGAACACGGTGAAGTCAAGATATTTGATCATTCAAGCTCAACAAGATAAACATGAGTGGGCACCTTGGAGAACAGTGTGGAAAACTGAAAGTTTGCCAAAGGTAAAAAATTTCAGTTGGACTCTTCTAAAAGGAAAAGTCCTAACTATGGATAACCTAAAAAAAAAGGAATTTCAGGGCCCTCCAGGTGCCCTCTATGCTTAATGGCTGAAGAAAGAATCCAACACCTTTTCCACGATTGTCCCTTTGCAAAAGAATGTTGGAACCTCCTATTCAGTCCCATGGAGATCAATTTGAATCTAACTCGACAATTCAACGACTTCTTTACAACTTGGAAAAAAAATATCCATATTCTCTTAGAAAAAAGCTCTCCATCAAAAGGTATTGGACAATCCCTGCCTTCCTATGCTAGCAGTTGTGGTTAGCAAGAAACCAACAAATCTTCAATGACTGCCCTCCAATCATCGACAAAATAATCTCTAGGACTTGGGGTCTTACATCTAAATTCCTCTCCTTAAAAGGAATGAAACCAATTAATATAAATCATCTCCAACAAGAGGAGAGAAATTGGATCAGCTATGCAATTAGGAGGCCTAATTGGCCTTGCAACCCCAAGTTAAAGTCGACCCTTCAGAACTGGAAAAGAAGGCAAATGAAGAATTCATCCTATGGATGAAAATTTTGAACGGACCCTACCTTTTTTTTATGGTTCTTCAAAGGCAAAACCAGACAAAGCAGAAGCGGGTGGCATCCTTTTAGATTCAGGTGGAATCAACCCTACCACCTATGAATGGAGTCTTGGAAAAATCATAAATAACAGGGCAGAGGCCTATTGTCTATTGTTGGGCACGATGATCCTCAAAAAATGGAATATTCATAATCCAGTCATATTGGGTGACTCAAAAATAATCAATCAAGCAATGGTTAAAAGAAGCAACCTTGAAAATGCTGCTCTTAGCTAATCCATAATAAGAATCAGGCAAAACCTATTAAATTTGGGCCAAGTCTCTTTCAAGCACATTCTGAAGAAATTAATAGCTTAGCTAATATCTAGGCCAACTTGGCAGTGGCACGACCTCGTGCCGCACGACCTCGTGCCGCACGACCTCGTGGTGAATCTCGTATTCAACATGATGTTACACTTATTCCAATTCCATGAAATCTCCTGCAGAATGATCATGTCCTTGTCTCTTTGAATTATGGATAGGAGTTTGACCAATAATATTGTTATCCCTCTTCCTCTGAATTTAGATCCCCCTCATATCCTTATCGTATTTCTCCCCTGCTCATGCTCGAATTCCAAATCTACCAAGCCCCTTCATGTTTCTCGTGACTACACTTAGATCTTATCCTCCCCTTTGTCTCCCCTATGTCTTCTCCCTTATATATGCATTTATTCTACTCCTATCTTCATCTCTTGTCGTGGCTTTTGTTCCCCATGTAGTCTCGATTTCCTCCCTGCCGCCGTGTCTCCCTCTTCGCATCCTCTGTAATGTTCCAAACTTAAATAAATAGTGACATGCAAAACAAAATCTATTTGTGACACAGGAAATAAAAATAATCAATAAATGCTTATTAAAACTCCAGAAGTAAGAACCAACTGAGCCATTTTATTAATCAATGGAGCAGTACAATAGTATGGATGAATGCACTTGGGCTTGCCTCGATGGCAAGCATGACAAAATCCAAGTGATGAGACAATGATATCAAGTACTCAAAAATGTTTGCTCCTCTAATGCTTTGTGATGCCTAGAAATCTACATTGTTGGTTGGAAAGGAATTGTAAGAAACCCAACTTTCGCTACTTAGAAAATGCCACAAATTCATCCCCAAGCTCCTTGAACAAAACCCACAAAAACCCAGAAATAGTTTAGCTTGATTTTGACCTCCCAAAATCAACCCCCAAAGGCACTGTGCAATCCGCAACAATTCTGCATTGTCTTCTACAAAGATATGGTTGAAAACCCCACTTTCGATGCTCATAAAGTTATGGTACTTTATATCTGGGATCCTTGTCCAAAACCTAGTAAAACCCAGAAATGGTTTGGTCATATTTGGACCTTCCGAATTCGACCTCCAAAGGCATTGTGCAATCCCCAGCAATTCTATAATGTCTGCTGCAAATATATGGCTGAAAACCCCACCTCCAATGCTCATAAAATTCTACAAATTTATATATGGGGTCCTTGTCAAAAACCCAGAAATGGGTTTTTTTTTTTTTTTACCTTCCAAATTCGACCCCAAAATGCCCTACGCCCTCCAAATCTGTTGAAGCGCAATGCCTACCAATACACCAGAAAAATCCTCCTCAAACACTCAGAAATGTAGCAATCAACTCCAATACTTCCCTTATTTCTCCTGGCAAGAAATAGTCCTCCGGTAGAATGTTGCAATGGTCACACTAGATACACTACTACGTCCTCCAGAAATACACACTGTTGGGGCAAACTGTATACAAATGCTAGAAATTTCTCTACAAATCTCCTTCGAATGATAATGGATGAACTTCTCTAGGGTGGCACTCGAAATCCCAAGAAGAAAGGGTGAGTTCTCCGCTTGGAAAACTTTTGCTAAACAACAAGTGACCCGGCTAAACAACTTGAGCAACAGAATCGAATTCAATAAGCCAAGAATGATGAAATGATGAGTGTTGCCTTCCTTTTATATATTTCATGGAGTCTTTTTCCCTCCATTTTCCCTCCTTGTGGGTTCGTCACTAAGCCATTGATTTTCCCTCTCATGCAATTCGAACTATTGGCTTAGGAAGTGCTTATTTTCCTTATGTGAACAAAACCAAAATAACTTACTTCTAAGTCCTAACTCTCCTAATAAAATCGAATGGGCCCCATCTTCTCCAAAATTGGCCCCAAAATGTATAAACAAATCATGTTCCAAAAAAATTTAGGAAGGGACATTACATCCTCCCATTGTGCATCGGATCGCCTCCCTCTCCCTCTCCTATTGGCCTGCATTCTCGCCTTCCAACTCTACCCGCCTTCTTCAGCTGGCCTCTCGACCATCTAGCTACTCTCTGCTTTATATATCAGCGTCTGTCTTCCAATTCAATTCCCTCCATTAGGGAGTACCCTTTGTGGATCATCCTTTCTCCTTCTTGCTAATCTCTTAACTTCCTCTTACCTCTAAACATCAGAGAAGTGTTTGTTCTACCCTCTGCGCAACAATGGAAATGAATCCACTAGATCAAGCTTCCCAAAACGACAAGTGTGTTCTGTGCAGAGCAAAAAAATTCATGATAGACCAGCTCCGTGAAACAGTGATGGAAATAAGGCAGCAAGCAAAGTTAGAGAACTCTCTCCTGAAAAAACAACTTAATGATCAAAACTCTGAAATTGATTCGCTCAAAGACAATTGCTCTCATCTTGAGGAATTAGTCAGGTATCTCAAGGGTCTCATCATAAACCAAACTGGCGAAAACTCAAACTTCCAAGGTAGCAGGATCAAGTCTCAACAAGAACCTCCAGTCAACTAGTTCTAAAAGACCATAGCAGTGATTCTAATGCAGCATTCTCAGCATTTATCTTAAGTTTTACTCGTGTTATGTAAATGTATATTTTTGCTTATTCAGTTTGTAAGACAGTACAATCAGAATGTAGTAAGAAGCTCGGGCTATTTTGGATCTAATGCCCGGGGTAATCGGGACTGCGCTCCCTATACTTCCACGAAAACCAAGTCAATCTCCAATAATCTATATGTAATGGGAGCTTGATCCATTTTTCTTTTCGAATAGAAAACACAATAGTTGATCTTGTTTTAAAAAAATAAAAATAAATAAGTAAAAAAAAATAAAAAAAAAAAAATATAATATAAAAAAAAAAATAAAAAATAAAAAAAATTCATCTTTATTTCGTCGAGAGGCTTCTCTACATCCCTTATGAGGGAGATGTTGTCAACGCAACGCTACTTAATAAATATTAAAAATAATAATATGTTGTCGGCTAATTGCACTAAGGCGCTCTATAGCCTAGTATATGAAGGAGAATTTGTCACGTAATGTACTTAAAAAAAAAAAAAATTATATGTGTCCTCTAATATTAAAATTTTAATTTTGAAAAAGATATATATACAATTTTAAAAAATATTGATTAGCTTATCCATCGAATAACCAAAAAAATTAGGTAACAGAAGTGGATGATTCAATTCCGCATACACTGTAATAATAAGGAAGAATATTAGGTCAGGGAAGCCAAGCATTCGATTTTGCATACTCTGCGATAATAATAACCAGGTAAGTTTATATTTCGTGGCGTTTAGGTTTTTGGTTTAAGGCTATCTGATTTCTGTTTAATTTTTAAATTGTTTACTTTTTATTGTCCATGTTGCGCAATTATAATACAGTGTATACATTTGTGACCCCTTTAAATTTTAATTCACTGAGATCTCTTTAAGTTTTTCACTGGACGAATTCTTGCAAGAAAGGTTCTTGCTTATTACAGGTATTTAAACATATATATTAACCTCAAAAATTCAAATAATACAGGTTTTCTATGTTCTTTGGTCTAAAACTGTGATATTTTCGTTATACTGGGGGTTGATCCTTACACATGTTGCTGTGATATTTTCGACAAACTTTTCGTATAAAGTTTGGGCTTGGAATCTTTGTATTTAACCTTAATGCTAAGGAATTTATTTTAACCAATGTGTCAAAACCTGCAAATAGTGAAGTTATTCAGGATTTCTTGGACCTTAATTCATGTTATTGGCTTTTTAAAGTGAGTCTAACATCTTTCCACCATACATTAGCATTGCCTTTTAAGTAAAGTGAGGCTCCATTTTCATGATCAAATCCAAACTTATATGGATTGTTTGCACTGGATGGTTTGAAGTATGAACTAACCTGAGGATGTGTAGCCTCCCAAACATCAAAGCTCATAGCCATGTTAACAAGCATAATTTAGAAGGCTCAAGACCAGCCGATAGGGGAGAAGTTGTAAAGGGAGTTAGTTATTTTTGGAGATTTATAAACCTTAAAGTTAGTTTTACATGCTTCAATACTACCTGTAGGTACAAAGGGATCAACCTAAACCCCATAATACGCAACACTTTCCCAAGCAAAATTAGTGTTTTCTTACAAACATAATGTCAATTTTATTACCAAACATTCTTAAACTCAAATTAAAACCCGCATATTATGTGAGGATAGTCAATAAAAACTCAAATTAATCTTTAAACTTCAAAATATTCAACATAAATTGGAATTGATCTCTCAACCCAAGCGGCAGTCAAAAACTTTTCTCTTGGCCCAAGTAGTACCCTAGAACATTTTAATTGCTAATACATGTGAAATTTACTATTATCCAAACTACCCGAGAACATTTTAATCACTAATACACGTGAAATTTACCATTATCCAAAGGTAGGACGGAACCATGACAAAAATCCAAATGTTCATAGATGCCTTAGAAATAAAAATGCTAGACAAACTATATAATTAAATTATAGTATAGTAATATATATAGAGAAATAATATAACTAATTATAATTCAATATTGGTGAGATCTCCAACAATATTGGATGTCCAACAATATTCTTCACATTTAGTGCAGCAGATATGCAATGGCCAGATTTGCATAAATTAATGCCCCGTAGAAGTCTTGTAGATCCACGGGAAGCAAGGAAATGGAGTCGTCAAAATGTCATTGATAATCCTCATATTGTAGCACAATATATGCATTTAAGGCATACAATGTTCCAAGATGAAATTTTTGAGCGTTTTTATCAAGCTACAAATTTTTGGTGTTGCTATGAATGGCAACATCATGGATCTCCACATGTGCATGGATTTCTATGGTTAAAAAATGCTCCTAACATGGACACTTTGAATTGGGATGATCCTACACAGGGTAGGCTTGCTAAATAATATTTTGATAGATGCGTACATGTGATGAATCCATGTGATCGACATCAAAGAAATATTCAGGTTAGGCTCAATGTTGATGATCACCCTTTCTTAAACGTCATGCAACAAATATTTCAATCTGATCCTATGATTGATTATGAAGAATTTCTGAATTGTGTTGAGCGTCACGTCACTTGCAATGAGAAATATTGCCTACGCAAGAAGGAGGGAAGATTGGTGTGTCGACATAAGGCACCATGGGAGTTATGCGATCATTCAAAACTTTATGTTGATGAGAATAGAGAAAAAAAAAAAGTATGAACCAAGACGAAATGATAATAGGTTGAATACACATAATCGTGAAACATTGATGATGTGGAGGGTTAATATAGATTGGAAACTTATTCTTTCGAAGCGTGTGGTCATTAATTACATAGAAAAATATGTTGCAAATTTTGAAAAAGGATCAGAAACATTTCATGATTTGTTGATGCGTGTTTCCTCTATTCAAAATCCAGATGAACCAACAGCATGCCCATATAGGAGTTTGTTATGTGAATCCTTTGTTGACCGAGATATAGGTGCACATGAGACATGTCATTTGCTTTTAGAGTTTCCTCTTTCTGAATGTAGTTGACGATTTGTGGTTCTAAATTATGGTTTGAAGGTTTTCAAATAAGTAAGTGTAGATACATATGACACTCACAATGATAATTCTCTTATTGATGCATATACCAAGCAACCTACCCATCTTGAGCAACTTCCATTGAGATATGTGGCAAATCTTGGTCATACGAAAAATGTAGACGTGGGGATAAATGGAGAGAACGAAAAAATGCAACTATTGTACGAGTGTTTCCTCGATATAATTTGATTCCTAATCATGAAGATGACAAGTTTGTAGAATTTTGCTGGTCATAGTTGGTATTATACAAGACCTTTCGTGATATCCATAGAGATATAGATCACACAAGTGATGAAATAGTGCATAACTCGGAAAAATTTCGATACAATCCATGGCATGTTGATCGCAATCCATTACATCCAGTTCAAATAATTGAATCTGATGAAGAAGGAGTTCCAAATCCACCTACAAATTCTAGGCAAAATCAGTGGGAGATCATTTGTGAATTATATAAGAATAAATTTATAAATTATAATGAGTTTGAGATGCTTGGACATAGGGATCATGATTTTATGCACAACTGGAGCGAAAATTAAAGAAACTTCTAGCCGTGCTATTCATTTCATATCTCAGAAGAAAAAGTAGAATACGATTCATACTAACTAACATTTGAAGTCTTATTCGTTTGAAAGTTTGAGAGTTAAACAAAGAATAACATTTGATATTATACTTGACCATTATAGATGAGGGGTTGATCCCTTTCTTATGACAATCCAAGGAACTGTAGGTACAGGAAAGTCTTATTTTATTGGAGCTATTAAAAAGGCCCTTGAGATTGAGGCTCTTCCCGAGAAGAGTCCATTGCTTCTTTTAGCTCCTACATGGGTTTCAACTTTTAACATATCTGGAACAACAATTCATTATGCACTTCAAATCCCAATCTGGGGACCACGTTTAATGACCTTGCAAAATGAATTGAAGCATGTGAAATATATCCCAATAGATGAAATGAGTTTCATTGGAAGAAATTTGCTAATAAACATTAACTCTAGACTTCGCCAAGCTTTCCCAGAAGATGTTAACACTTTTTTTGGTGGGAGGTAAGTTATATTAGTTGGAGATTTGGGACAATTACCACCTGTCATGGATAAACCTGTATATGTGTATGAAGGTCTTGCAAAAGAATTATGGAATTCATTTAAAACAGTTGTGACCCTTGACACTATGTTTCGACAAGATGGACAGAGCAATGAGCAAAAATGTTTTGTACTATGTTGATGAATGTTAGAGATGCAAATCCAATTATGGATGATTGGAAGTTACTCATGACTTGTACAAATAGTTCCTTGGATTCTTCCACACAAAAAAAGTATTTTGATAAGGAAATACATTTATTTGCAACAAATGGTGATGTAAAAAATCATAATAAGTGTTGTTTACAAAACTTGAACTGTCCCATTGCAGCCAATGTTGCGACAAGAGGAAAAGATAACAAATCCATGGAAGAATAAGAGGAATACATGGAACTTGATTTACTTGTTGAAATTTATAAGTCTGACACATTAGAAATCCCTACTGCATTATCTGGTTTGATTTCTCCTACTTGTTTTATTCCATTAACAAGTTATTTATAAATATAAATACCGAAATAAACACAAATGCAGCCTTAACTCATATATAGATCAACAACTAAAATAATTGAAACAAACACACAAGGAAAACTATTATTTTTGGACAATCATCCCACTAAAAACCCAATGCGGGAAAACCGGTGCAACAGATATGAGGGTTTTATTATTATGCAGTTTCTGAATACATGTAGGGTAACAGAAATGGCTCACCCAACAGAGAATGCCCTTGACAGCAGTACCTCTCCTCGGAGACGGATATTTCGGCTGATCAATCACTAGATGAACGATCCCACAACAACAATGGTAGCTCCTTAGCTAGACATTGAAAGTTTTTCTAAGATTTTATGTTGCTCTATGTCACTTTGCAGGGACTGCATCACCCTTTCCGGCTCACCAACACTCAGCCTACCCCACGAAAATTCTCCCGGCACTGCCTCTTGACCTTGTGCAGCTATTGAAGCTTCTGCATTAACCCTTAGACCCTCTGCATCAATCCCAATTGCCTCTACATGAGCCTCCCAGGCTCTGCACTATATCTCTAGCATTATCTCTACCTCTCTGGTATGTATTCTCGGCCTCGTTCCGAACTTCCCCCCGCTGCAACAGATCACTGGTTCGATTCTCTTAGCAAACCCTGCTCCAAAAAATCGAACTAACTGATCAATTTGGTGTATCTCCAACTGACCCTCAAGCCTCCTCTTATATTTTCCATGTCGAGTATTCAACGACCTAGATTAAGTCCCTAATCAATGGATAAGATTAGATTTGGCTTGATCCTTGTCATTTAGAACATTCTCACCTAGTTTTATATTAATACCCATTAATATTTTAATTTTCCAAAGTTTAGACATAGGAACCCCATTAAAAATATTAATTATTTTAATATCTCTCCAACTAGGTGGAATTTTCCCAAACCATTTATGGGTCTTGGAGATCTTATGTGCCTTAGCCTCTCCACCAATTTTCATGGCTAGATCACATCCTATGCTACCACAAATCAACACTCCCTCTTAGTGAGAAATGTGCTCTCGTAATGCTTCACCATGGAAACATCACACTAATCCTCTGCACTAGTAACTGTGCTGATGCTTGGCCTGATGCTTAACATCATATGCACTGTTTCTTCATGCATTGTTGCCCATGGCACTTCCATTGCCACTGCTACATATGTATTGCAGCTCCCTCTAAAAATGTTTCCCATGCTGCCCCTGGCACTACCACTACTAGCAGTTGCATTACAACTCAGTTACCGAGAATTAGGTAACTGACTTCTCCCAAATACTAACATCCCAATCAGTTTGGAAGCCATGTGAAACTGAAGCTGCCTTTGCTACTATCCTATGCTCCCTCTACTGCCACTGCGTTGTTGTATACAACTCAATGTCTCTCGCACTGTTGCACCCTCCACTACGCTACCTCAAATTTCTGCACCCGAGCACTGCCTTTTTGCTTCACTACACTTTGCTCCACCCAACATCTGTCATTCTGCTACTGTCGTTAGGGGCTCCCATAGCCGGATATGATCCAAGAGTTTTGGCACCTCAAGGATCCTGCCCCTAGTATGTAGTCCTCCTGACTACAACTCGATGACTCCCCACCTCTTCTCTAGAGGTGCATGAGCACTCATTGCACAATTGTCATCAGTCTCGACCTCTTTCTCCACCTTAGTTGGAGCTACCTTGGAGTCAGATGCCTCTCCCTTTTTTTGCTTCCTTGGACACTGGGATGCATAATGTCCTAGCTCCCCACAATGGAAGCACTTCACCTTGGAGATGTCCTTCTTCTTACTCTTCCCTTGTTGTCCCCCAAATGTTGGAGCCGCATCCTCCTCCTCATCTTTCTTGATTCGAATTCCCTTGCCATTGCTCCCCGCCTTAGCCAACCTATTGATCTCTTCTTAGAGAAGAGTTGTCCACATCTCCTCCCATATCGGAAAAGTAGCTCTACCCAAAATGCCTTGGACAAATGTCTTCCACTCCCCAGAGACTACATTTAGGGCGGTCCTCACCATGAAGTCAATATCCGGTGTAGACCCTATGGAAGTAAGTTGATCACAAATCTCCTGCAATCTGAGGAGGAACGGATCTATCTGCTCTCCCTTTTGCATCTAATATGACCACAGTTGATTCTCTAATAACATCTTCTACTGCACGGAAGTGCTATGTTAGAAGGTTGTCAAAGTATCCCACATCTCCTTTGATGTGTTATTTTCAACAATATGTGGTACGACATAATATTTGATCCCATTAAGGATCATGCACTTTGCCCTCGCCATTGCATCCTCATACTTGTCATTTTCAGTTGGGTCGCCCGGGATAACCATGGTTCTCAAGGATGTCGTTCCAGGACTTTCAAGATCTTGGCATTCCAAATGACAAAGTTGGAAGCCCCATCAAACCTATCTGGGTCCCTTAGTTCATTCACTACCATTTCAACTCCTCTTATGGACTCCCTCTGAGTTTCAACTTCCATCCTAGAAATCTCCCTCTAAGTCCTGATTTCCCTGCTTGAAATCCTCTCGCCAAATGTAAAACCACTCCTCTCCAATCCTCCTTGCAACTGCAACTTAGATCTGGATTTCTTGGCTAGAAATTCGTCAAGGTAGCAACTCCCTCTGCCTTGGTTCTGTCCCCTTATTTATTGTTCTGCACCGATAGAAACAACACCCCACCATCTTCTCACTCATAATCTGTCCATAGCTCCCCAAGCCCCGGCAATTGAAGAAATTCAGCCTTCAAGCTCTGCGCAATCCCAGCAATGGCAGAATCTGCTCCTCCTGGCCACAATGCCAATCCTTCATGGCTGAGAAATATGATCGGGCACTGTGTAGGTATGCTCTGCCCCTCTCTGCCTCAGCACTGACCCTCCTCCTAGCTCGAAATGATGACGCAGGCCCTCTGAGTCACTTCTTCTCTGCTGCTTCTTCTCTGGAACATCATTGTCTATTGGGACAACTACTACTGCTGCAAATTCTTCATATTACTATTGATGCCTTCAATCCTCCTATGATCGGTAATCCTCTCATGCCATGTTGAAATTTCTAAGTCTGACACGATAGAAATCCCTACTACATTATCTGGTTTGATTTCTCCTACTTGTTTTATTCCATTAACAAGTTATTTATAAATATAAATACTGAAATAAACATATTACTACTAGTGCCTTCAATCCTCCTATGGTCTGTAATCCTCTCATACCATGTTGAAATTTCTAAGTCTGACACGTTAGAAATCCTTACTGCATTATCTGGTTTGATTTCTCCTACTTGTTTTATTCCATTAACAAGTTATTTATACATATAAATACTGAAATAAACACAAATGCAGCCTTAACTCATATACAGATCAGCAACTGAAATAACTAAGACAAACACACAAGGGACATCGTTATTTTTGGACAATCATCCCCATAAAAACCCAATGTGGGAAAACCGGTGCAACAGATATGAGGATTTTATTATTATGTAGTTTTTGAATACATCTAAGGTGCCAGAAATGGCTCACCCAACAAAGAATGTCCTCGACAGTAGTACCTCTCCTCAAAGACAGATATTTCGTCTAATCAATCATCGAATGAATGATCCCACAACAACAATGCCATCTCCTTAGTTGGACAAAGAAATTTGTTCCAAGCTTCTCTATTGCTTTGTGTCACTCTGTAGGGACTGTGTCACCCTTCTTGGCTCACTAGCACTCAGTCTGCCCCACGAAAATTCTCCCAGCGTTGCCTCTTGGCCCTACGTCAGCTCTACTAGCCTCTGCGTCAGCCCTAAGACCCTGTGTGTCACCCACGTTGGCCTCTTCAGCCTCTGTGTGAGTCCCAACTGCTTCTGTGTCAACCTTCCCAGGCTTTGCGCTCTCTCTCTCTGACATTATCTCTGCCTCTCTGCTATGTATTCTCGGGCTCATGCCGAACTTCCCCTCGCTGCAATAGATCACTAGTCCTATTCTCTCAGTAAACCCTGCTCTAGAAAATCAAACTGACTGATCAATTTGGTGTATCTCCAACTAACCGTCAAGCCTCCTCTTATACTTTTCATGTTGAGTCTTCAACGGCTGAGATTAAGTCCCTAATGAACGAATAAATTAGATTTGGGTTGATCCTTGTCATTTAGAACATTCTCACCCAGTTTTATATTAATACACATTAATATTTTAATTTTCCTAAGTTTAGACTTAAGAACCCCATTAAAAATATTAATTATTTTAATATCTCTCCAACCGGGTGGAATTTCCCCAAACCATTTCTAGGTCATGGAGATCTTATGTGCCTTAGCCTCTCCACCAATTTACATGGCTAGAGAGCATCCGATGCTACCACAAATCAACATTACTTATTTCACATGGACCTTGGTTCATGCTTACATCAAACATATGGACTGATGCAGCACTCATTAATGGTGCCCTTGGAGTTATAGAAAAAAATATATATAACCCCAGAATTTTACCTCCAAAACCACCTACATATGTTTTAGTACGATTGATAATTATGTGGGAGTTCCATGGGATGATTGTTGGAAATAATACTGAGAGGGGGGGTGAATCAGTATTATCAAGTCAAATATTCCTTTTTCAAAATCAAATGATATACGCTACTTCAGTTAATTAAACCCGCGTATATACGCAACTATGCAGAAGGAAACCCGCATATACAAAACAAACTTTTAATTTACTTTATCTTTCTGATGATGATTGTTAATCTGTGTTTCAGAATCAAATAACCAGTAACCAAAAGCAGTAAAATAGAGCAGAACAACAATCACACACAAGAACACAAGATATAAGGTGGAAACCCAATGTGGGTGAAAACCACCTGCTGCAATTCGTCTCTATCTTCTTTTAAATTAGAAACTTCTTTTACAATGTACTGATGCAGTCCTTTACCAGTACGTAGGCTGCAACCTACAGAGAGCTACAACCCTCTCTCATTCTCCAGCTTCTTTTGGAAGGGAGCTACAACGCCCTTTAGCTCTTGCACTAGCCAAGACACTAATACATAGGTGCTGGCCTACAGAAGGCCACAACCTTCTCTTTCTTCCAGGGACCACGTTTCATAAATTTTCAGACTAGATCCATGAACATCAATCAATCATCAACCATTCTCATTTTTACGAATTAGATCTGAATCAAGTAGATAATTCTCTAATAGTTGTACCCAAAACACAGTACCAGAAACCACACACCAAAATCTGGACCCAGAACACAGCAGCAATACACAGAAGCAGCTAGATCACAACTCAAAACATATACGTTATTTCAATAACCTACAACATGCATGCATACGCCTCTGTGTTTGGAACAACCTACGTATACGATGTTTTCATTCACTGAACCAGCGTGTATACGCGCCTTCGCTTCACTGAACCTGCGTACAGATCTGTAAAGGATAATTTGCACTTTCAGATATTCAAACACTAATTAACCCAGATTATCAGTGTTATAGATCAAGCAAGCGCCACATATAATAGACCAAAATCATATGAAGATACTATCATTCAAACTTAAATACTATGACCCATCAATAGAACTTATCCTTCTCTTTGCGCTACGGTTCCTCCTTTATTCAGATCCATATCTGCACCATAACCCAATTACCAGTATTCCAGATCTACTACTTTATCAGATATTCAATAATAATTCAGATGATCATTTGCCACATGATCTCCTTCCTCTTTTATAGTCTTAGGCCTTCCACAGTACCATGGTCCAAAACCATAATAAACCAATACCATGGACCCAATACTAGGGATCAACACATTTGATGAGACGCTATGGTCCAAAACCATAGGTTCAAATCCCAAGGACTAACTACCATGGTCCAAAAGCAATTTCTCCAACATATACGCGCCTTTGTTATGTCTAACCCGCTTGTATACGTGCTTTAGTCTAGATGAACCGGCGTATATGCCTTTTCCTTCATTTTAAAAGCCTGAACTGAGATCTGTTACCAAAGAGAGTTTCCATCAAGGAAAACACCTGTGCCATGCCTCCAAACTTGTGCCATAATGCCAACAGATTTCCTTCTTGAGATATGAACACATAACTCTTCAATATCACTTAATGGGAGTTGAGAGATATCTCCCTTCCCCATGATGTTAAGGATGTCTATCCACTCATCTCTAATGGCTTTTAATAAAAGAGATTTTAAAGTATCTTGATCTAAGTTATCCATTTTTTATCTCTTTAAGTTATAGTTGAATATTTCAATTAAATCCTCCAAATTTGCATCCTCTCTTTGCATCATTTTGAACAATTCATCTTTGTGATTGATATGCATGCAGTAATCCAAATACATGTCCAAAAACACATTCTTCATGTCATTCCATGTACTAATATACTGAGTGACCAATCCCATGAACCATTTTAAAGCAACTCCTTTCAATGTTGAAGGAAACAGTTTGAGTTTTTGAGAGTCTTGTAAATAATAATAAGTTCTGCGCAAGACTTCAAACTCAAATAAAAAGTTTTCAGGATCTTCACTTTTTAATCCATGAAAATTTGGGACGACAAAAGGTGAGATAATTTTCATTGTGGCATCTGTCTCTTCATCAACTATAGGGAATCAAAAAGAATTATGAACTTCCCTATTTCCTCTACCTCTTCCATTATTTCCCCAACCTTTTCCATTATTTTATCTACCTCTTTCTCTACCTCCTCCTCCAAACAGTGACAATTTTGCATCCTCTCTTTCTTCTGCCATTATAGTTTCTTCAGAGTTAATATAAGATTCAACCTGCAAGGTTAATTTCTCTTCCTCTGGTTCCTTTATCAATGGTATGTGGAAGAGAGGTTCTACTTCTTCTTCTCCACTAGGTATTCTTAATTCTTCAACTAAATATGTTCCTTTGTAGAGGTGAAAAAGGCTACTCCTTCTATTGGAGATCCAAGATTGTCTTCCTCTAGGACTACCTCAGTAGATGAAGTAGGAGATCCTCTTGATTGAATTTCTGACCTTGAAACTTCAGGAGGTCTATGGCTAGGAATATGAGCTTGATATGGAGGTGTATCTCTCCTTAGTCTTGGTGGAGTAGGTGGTGTTGTAGGAATTGAACTCCTACCTCTAGCTATGAATCTACCCCTAGAGTCTCTTTCTCTACACATATCATTTTTTTTTAATGTAAGAGATAAAGTTACCTAATTACACTTCCCCGGCAATAGTGCCAAAATGTTTAGTCAATTTAGTGTCCTAAATTTCTCGCATGAATTATCAACCAAGGTTTGTAGACTAATGAAGTGTGATGCACTATATGTGCTTAGTTAATTTTTCTCTTACTTTGTTGTTTTGTATTTTTATGTTTGTTTTGGGGGTTTCTATTCTTTTATGTCTAAGAATATACAATCTATGAGATATTTACATGGATCTAATGAGTTTTTAAAAGAAGGATAGGTTCCTAAGTTAGTCTAATCTCCTAAAAATGGACCAAGAATCATTTTTAACTAGTTAGACCCTAATACAAAAAAAATAGAGCATCTACCTGATCTACCATTTAGTCCTAATCCATGGATCTAATTCTTAAAAAACAAAAAGTGATGTTGTTGCAGAGCGTAATTCAATAATTGCATTCATTTAGCCATTCAACCATCCAATTTTGGAACATGATAGAATCAATCTCCTTGAAGTGATTTTTTGGAATGTCAAGTGATGCAACTAAGTAATGACCTAAAAACAGAAAAGAGAAGATAACAGCATGTAAAACTAACAATGTATTGAGTAAGCTCAATCACTGCATGAATTAGATATTTAACCATTCAAGTTAGAATTATCATCATTTTGAAATGGTTTTGAGAACATCTATTAATACAGCTAATTGACAATTCTATGCTATGAAAATGAGTAACAAAACAAGAAGAAGCTAAGCAACTGTGTAATCTCATTTATCCATTTTTCATTCAATCATTTCTCATACGATATCTCAGAAGAATAAGACTTGCACAGTTGTGATTTTTACCCTTACACTATTGGTTACAAAACTGAAATGAAACAAAACTAGAGAAAATGGACTTGCAGAAAACATAGTAGTAGAAATTAAAATGAAAACAAATCAAAAACCTCCTTCAGTGCAGGGGCCCTCTTCAACTGATGTGGCTAGATAACAGCTAATTAAAGATGCACTTTTAAACCACCATTTGAAAAAATAGAGCTTGTATTATCAACAAAACGGACTCTGAACAGAGTTTTTAACAAAAGCCTATAATCCTTTCTAGCTTCTAACTAACTACTTCTCGGTGTCATTAAAACAACATAACTTTCTAAGAGAAGGGCTTGTTACAAGTGGCTTGATCTGAATCTATCATGACTATTTATAGAAAGACATGCTACAAATGGCTTAATTCGAATTGTAATGAGACTGTTAATATTCTGAACAGCTACAAGTGCCCTAATCTGCATTAACTATTCCACTTATGATCAGCTAGAATTGGGTTAATCCGTATTAACTCTTCAACGACACTGTTAGACTCCTTATTAACTCTGAAATATCAAGAGTCCTATAGCTACTAGATAATGTATTTGACTCCATCTTTGACCATGACTTTAGGCATGCTTTTCTGTCAATCTGGATTGAGTGAGTAGGATAGAATCCATGTAGAGATGATTCTGGAGATGCCCATGTGGCCCAGTTCTTCATTTGACACCTGTAACCTTCCAAACCATGCGAGTAGCTACGAAACCCATAGTTAGATACAGAATAGGCTACGTTCTATAACTAATTTGCAAAAATCTATTAAAATAGCAAGAACATAAAAATATAATATGGTGATCATTTTAATGATTTCCTACGACAAAATCTAGCATTTATCATTGAGGTATTCTTGTGAAAAATAAAGAGAAAAAGGTGAGAACAAATGTCAAGGGGAAGGTAATTATGAGGCTCAACACATATACAATGCATGCATGCTTCACAAGTTTTACAAAACCCCTGGGTTTACATTTAAATGATAGGTAATTAATTTTCCTCAACAGGTGGCATAACCATGCTCAACATATAATCCAATATTACATGTACAATGATCAAGAACTCTTGTCCACTGATGAAAAATAGTGGACCCATGCTTGGATGAGAGTCTGAATGATCATGGCCATCGTACTTTGTAATCTTGTATTAATCCTGAAATCGTAGCATAGATGGATGAAACTAGATATGGGGTCTTCTATCTCATTCACTCGATCTATTTATGTATGAGCCTAACCATATGAATAAATGAGTTGGAGTCAAACATGGTAGACACCATTTGATTATTGGCTAATGATGTAAGCCATTAACAGAGGTGAGAGAAACCACTAATGATGTTAATGGCTCTCAAGGTATTAAAGTACAATCTGTATGATTTGAATAAAGGAGCTAAAGACAAACATCACACAAAATATTTTGGTCGAAGGCCAATGATGAAGACCTCTCATCGAGAAAGAGGAAAATTTCCATTGATGTATGTAAGCCCCAAGGTACTAAAGGGATTTTCTAAGTCAACTTCTTGGATAATGAGCTGATGTCAACAAGAAGTGACCTGTCGCGGGAGGGTTTCAATGTATCCCCCATCAACAACGCGAAATAGGTATCAAGATTTGAGAGAGAATGATGTTGATGTGGAACTGGATGAGGAGTAACAGACATGTTTGGAGTCTTAAGAGTATCATAGTATATATCAACTGAAGGAATTCTCTTGAACATACCGGTGACACTGTTGGGTAGCGGAGGTCCCGCGTAACAGTTTTGGGGCTGAGAGACTATAAGTTAGGATAAAAATATTGTAAAACTCCAAAATATGTGAAGTACAAAATGTAAAAGGTCGAGTCAAAGGGTTGTCCATCCAAGAGATAATATAGAATAATAGGGAGTAAGTCAGTCCGCGAACCATAGGAAGGTATAAATAAAGTGAGACTCTATGGGTAGAAGGCAGTTTTTGGTATGGAATCTTGTATCTGATATGTAATGGGTTTTTTAGAAGGAAAGTCTGGAAGCATCTGTAAGTCTGAGTCGAGGGTATTGGGTAGTGGATAAAGGCTCTGCAGCTATGTGTGCAGAGGCCTCGAAGAGTCCACAGCTGTGTACGAGGACCCCTGTAGCTGAGTGCGCAGAGCGGATATGGATGTATTGGTGATAAAGTGGAAATAAAGATAAGATGATTCTGAAACATTGTGTCAATCTGAGCTATTGTAGATCTGGTTAATTTATGATTGGTATTCCTATGGATTCTTTATGTGCATGCTATGTTCTAGATTAATGTAAAGTTGTATCTCTATTAAATAGGCGCACCAGTTATCTTGATTACATGTTTGCTTAAAGACCCTTTTAAGAAGATCAGATCTATAATAAAACATTCAGTGATTAGTATTGAGAAGTAGCCCTGCTTCAGGCCTATGCGGAAGAAGAGCAACGCAAGGCTGTAGGACGGTGTGCGAGCCCACCAGACCACATCAAGACATCCCAAGGGTGCGAAAACTTGGTTCCAGCACCCTCCTTGGCTACCTCGGGTGAGACCTTAGTCCACGCTCTACGAGTTGTTGCCGAAAGGGCCGGTCGCTGCGGGATTTGTTTTGCTAAATAATTCTTCCGAACCTGGGTCAGGCCCCCTATAAGCCAACAAATGGTTCCGTTGCCGAGACCGGGATCTGCCTAAGGGGTGTCTGATGTGGAACGTGGGGACTCTATAGAGAAGCAATTGAAGGGTCGAAGGGACCAGGAGCAGTAGCAGTTCATAGTATATCGAAAAGGGTGACAATGACAAGCACGATCCAGCTACTGGTATTCAAAGGAGGAGGAAGCGAATATCTAGAAGAATTTTGTTTCATGTTAACTTCAATATGGAACACACATAGAATTACGGATGAGAATATTAGAAAGGCTACCTTAGTTAGCACACTACGAGACCGAGCACTGACATGGTACATAAAGTACTCAAGCGATCACCCAACTGTGGGGACAGCAGAAATCCAAACTGAACTAAAGAAAGAGTTTAGCTAGTCGAAGTCAGAAACACAGTTGATCATAGGGTTCAAGGAAATTGCGATGATGCCTAGTGAAACCCCGTGGGATTTGGATCAAAGACTAAAAATTACTATCCGTGAAGTAAAAATGACACTAACGGATGCACAACACTGCGCTTGGTTTATGGCATCGTTAACACGACATCTAAGGACGGTTTTTTCATAACAAAAGATCTCAACCCAAGCTGAAGCATTGGAGATAGCAATGAGGTTGCACGAAACTCCGTTATAAGACCCGGGGTTGGGAGTTCAAAAAATCCAAGTGCATATGAAAAACTTGTGTTTGGAAATGAAGAAGTTAAAATAGGAACAGGCACCTCACCTAGAAGTCTGGGAGAGAGTATGGTGTATAAAGTGCAAGAGCCAGGGGCATGATAAAGATCACTACCCAATCTTGGCGAATTATGTGGTAACGGGGGGACTAACACCATTGCGACCAGAGGCACAAGTAGGGCCAAGTGCAAAAACCCCACTCTAGTGCACAATCTGTCAGGTGGGAGGAAAGCATAACATAGATAACTGTCATTTATTGCCAAAATTCAACCAAACCCCCCAACAGCTATTTTGCAACTTTTGCAGATCAGTGGGCCACGAAGAAAGAGACTGTCATAGCTATCAATTATTAATGGACCAGTCACCTGCCTACAGAATGCATACTGAGGCGCGAGGTCAGGATCCAGTTGCGGCGATCACGCGCGGTGGGTTCTAGGGATGTGGATGAGGACAAGGCGGAATGGGGCCAAGAAGGGGTCACAGGAAGCTAATCTGTTACAACTGCGAAGGACCAGGACATTACAAGCGGGATTGTACCAACCCAACTAGAATATCATGCACTTATTGTGAGCAATTCGATCATGAGCTGATAGATTTCCCCACGCTGATAGCACAGATTTGTGAAAAAAGGGCAACACAACCTACGACGACCCAGAATGTGTACATGATGAGGTTCGAACCCCGCGACGAAGACCCCTAGGTAAACATGGTACTAAGAAGTGGCATGGCCACAGGAGAGGAGAAAAGGAGCTTAAGTAAGAAAGACACAAGGGTTGGCAAGGAGACATATCTAGAAGCTAGGGAGAGCTTCACGGAGGTCTCTACCTAAGGTAGCAAGGATCAACCTGAGCAGGACAGGGATCCCTCAATGCTAGCTACCATTTTAGAGACATGCATAAAATTGTTGCACGACAGTAGGGCGGTTAGAGGCTTGCAATAATTAATAAATAGGTGCATGGGGATGTGGGAACCTAGTGTGGTCCACAAACTAGGAAAACACGCAGCACGGACGGGGCGAGAGATGCGATTAACAACACAAATTGGAGACTATGAGATGGATTAGATCATTCTGGATTTGGGATCGGATGCAAATGTACTGCCTAAACAAACTTGGGAGCACATGGGTAGGCCTACACTACAATGGTCTCCTATTCAATTGTGGATGGCGAACCAATAGAAGATCCTGCCCATGGGAAGGTTTCAGGGAATTATGGTCGATATAGAAGGCACGAGCACCAAAATAGACTTTGAAGTAATTGAAATCATGGATGAAAGTACACCTTATCCTGCGTTGTTAGGAATATATTGGGAAACCGACATGAATGGGGTTATTAATTTAAAGCGTACAATGATATTTGAAACGAAGTCACTCCACGTAGTCATTCCGCTAGACCCGGCTGAAGGATCTCGCTACATTGAACCCGTGTGCAATGAAGAAAGTGACAATGAATTAGACTATATCTACAAAATTTCTGCACAAAAGCAAGAATGGGTCAATTCAATGGAGGGTAGAAGAATATCATGGGGCTATGTAGAGTCTTGCACCACCGATTCAGATGAAGAAGACGAGCAATGGCATAATAGGTTGAACGGAGTAACGACGCTACACTATAATATGGTGACTAAATCTCTGTACTGCATGAGGGCCCAGGATCGCGAACTACCAATGTATGATGGGTTGACAATAATAGATGAATTCCTGACCAAATTTGAAATCGCAGTACTAGAGCACCAATCGTTTGATGCGTTGAGATAGGCATTGTGTGCAACACCTGTGCGATGGTTGGGCACACATGAAGGGACTTTTAAATATTGGCGTGGTTGTAGGTGCATGATGCAGATAATATTTGGGAAGTTGGAACTACGAATAACGGAGAAATATGATGGGCGTGATGACCCACGCATGCACCTTACCATATGTATCAAAGCCTATGGAGAGGAACATCAACCAAAATGGGTGCACTTATTTTATCACACCTTAGACGTCATTCCCCGAAATTGGTATACTGAAGCAGAGCTCCAACATGGTAGAGCCGAGTGGGATATCATGCACGAAGAGTTTCTGTCGACATTCCTCTTTGAAGATCAATGGATAGATATTGTGGACGATGTGTTACAGTTGCTGAAGGCCGCCATTTTCAAAATGCCATTAGAACTAGAAGAAACCGTGTAGCCTGACTGGTCGCGATAGCTGAGCCAGGCCCTCAAATGCTATAATGTCCAAGTAGAAGATGATGAGGATGACCTGCGAAACATCAATATTCCAGAATCAGAGGGGAGTCGTGAGGTGTGTAGACCCACAATCAAAGATCCAGCTATCACGGCGCCATTGAAAACGAAACAAGTAAATATTGGAACAGAAGAAGAGTTGAAGTATGCAACGCTTGGGGACTATTGGGAAAATGCCACGGTGGAAAAGTTCATCGAGTTGCTTTGGGAATATCGAGATTTATTCCAAACAAAAATCACGGAGCTAAAAGGGATCCTAGGAGACTTGGGAGTGATGAAGATAATGTTGAAGCCGGATGCAAAGCTAGTTAAGCAGCAATCCTACCGATTGAATCCAAAATACAAAGAAAAGGTCCGTGAAGAACTAGACAAGATGCTAGCAGCAGGAATCATTGAACCAGTCAAGGAGTCCGACTGAGTAAGTCCTATGGTTGTGTAGGAGAAGAAACAAAAGGGTGATATTTGCATCTGTGTGGATCTCAGGAAGCTCAATGATGCCTGTGTTAACAATCCATTTCCAACACCCTTTACAGATGAGGTACTAGAAAATGTGGGTGGGCAGGAAGCCTACTCCTTCATGAACGAGTTCTTAGGATACCACCAGATCAAGATCGCGCCAGAGGATAGGAGTAAAACAATGTTTGCCACTGAATGGGGTTGTTTTTAGTATACAATGATGCCCTTTAGACTGAAGAACGCGCCGACGATATTCTCACACATTGTGGTAGTGGCATTCAAGGAATTTATACACAAGTTCTTAGAGGTCTATCTTGATGACTAGATCATATTTGGACTGGTTAAAAAACACATAGCTAGCTTACGGTTAATTCTGGATACTTGCTGATGACACCAGATTGCGCTAAACCTAAAGAAGTGTACTTTCCTCATCCCCTTCTGGAACCTGCTTGGCCATGTGGTTTGTAAGCAAGGCCTGATGGTGGATCCAGCAAATATCATTGTCATACTCAATCTGTAGCGCCGTGAAGTGTCAAACAACTACGCACCACACTGGGACACACCGGCTACTATCAGAAGTTCATCAAAAGCTACACCCAGATCACAGCTCCAATGAAACAATTGCTGAAGAAGGATGCTACTTATTGCTGGAAGGAGGAATACAACAAAAGTCTAGAAACGCTTAAGGAAAAGATGGCATTTTCCCCTATACTGGTCTTTCCAAAATGGGACATCGAATTTCATGTGCATGTTGATGCGTCATGTATCACATTGGGTGCGGTACTCACTCAAGAAGGAGCGGAGGGAAAAGATCACCCGATTGCATTCATGAGTCATTGGTTGTCAAAAGCTAAGAAGAATTACTCCACTACTAAGCGAGAGGGATTGGCAATGGTATACATGCTTCAAAAATACCGCCACTATCTACTCGGTGGACACTTCAAGATGTATACTGATCACTCTGCACTAAAATACCTAGTGAATAAGCCTGTGTTGGGGGGGGCGAATTTGTAGGTGGTTGTTGTTATTCTAGGAATATGACTTCGAGGTTGTCGTAAAGCTGGGACGTCTAAATGCAGGTCCGGATCACCTGTCTCGAATTGAGACCGGCGAAGAACCCACAAATTTAGAGGAAGGACTCACGGATGCACAACTATACGCAGTGCGCATTGTGGATGGCCACTTTGAGAATATAATCCATTTCTTAACTACAGTAACCACATCGTAGGGATATTCTATTCAGCAAAAGAAAGAATTGGTGATATGTGCAGTAAAATTTACCGTGATTGCGGGGCATCTCTACAAAATGGGCAACAATGAAATATTACGCAGATATGTGCCTGAATTTGAGCGCGGACAAATATTGGCCGAAGCACATGGTGGGGTGGCCAAAGGACATTTTTCAGGTCATGCTACCATACAGAAGATTCTTCGTGCAGGAATATGGTGGCCAACCCTACATCGGGAGTCGAAAGCGTACTATCGGGCCTACGACATCTGTCAACAGATCGAGAAACCATCGCAGGGAGATGAAATGCCGCTCCAGCCACAGATGATGCTACAACCATTGAAGAAGAGGGCAATCAACTTCGTAGGACCTATTGTACCATGAGGGAAGATGGGTGTGCGCTATATCATCATCGCGACAGAATATTTGACTTGATGGGCAGAGGCACAACCCATTAAGGATTGCACGGCTGTGACATCTGCGAAGTTTTTGTTCGAGAACGTACTGACAAGGTTTGGATGTCCCAAAATTCTCATGAGTGATCGAGGAATGCATTTCCTGAATGAAATGATCAGCGCACTCACTGAGGAATTCCAGATATATCACCAACAAAGTACGCCATACCACCCACAAGTGAATGGTATCGTTGAAGCATTCAACAAAATCTTGGACACTGCATTGACCAAAGTCTGTAATGCGCAGAAAAATGACTGGGATTTATGCATCCTTGCTGTGCTATGGGCATACCGAACCACGTTCAAGAAGTTGATGGGCCAGGCACCTTTTTGGTTAGTTTATGGCAAGGAGGCCGTTATGCCTATGGAATACATTGTGCCTAGTTTTCAAATAGCGGCAATAACAAGTATGGCAGACTACGAGGCTTTGGAGGAATGGCTCACGTAGCTAGAGGAACTAGAGGAGGAATGGCTTTGGCTAGATTCCATCAGCAAGTACAAAAACAGTGAGAGAAAGCGTGGCATGATTGCCATATCAAGGTGCGCACCTTCAAGGAAAATGATCTGGTATTACTATATGATAGCAAGTTCGAGAAATTCCTTGGAAAACTTCGAATGCATTGGTTAGGACCCTATGTCATCAAAGAAGTTACCGATGGGGGCACAATTCAGCTTGCCAAACTCAATGGAGACCCCTTCTCGGGAAGAGTGAATGGCAGTCGCCTGAAGCTCTACACAGATGGGCCGACCACCTGACTAACTGCCCGAGGGATAGTCTCACTGCTCCAACCAGTTGGAAGAGAGCGCGGGATGATAAAGCAGTCTAGGGAAAGAGGTGTGATTGCCAGGATACGCGTAAATTTGGCCAATCACAAAGGTCATGGTTGCACAGGAAGGAGTGTGCTGATGCGTTGCTAAGAGGAGAGGTGACCATTGTTGACACTATTCATGACAAGATGTTTGCATTATGGCAAAAGGGAGTGGGTGGCGGGAAATTAAGAGAAAGGGTACGAGCTATATATGGCACCAGCTACCACAGGGTTAACACAAGGATGCCAGAACAGGCGGGAGTCGGTGAATTTGAAATTCGAAATGCCTATAAATCGCAGAGGGGCATCCACCGGGTGACCTGCACTTCTGACAAACACAAGCTAGTTACCCATATGGAACTCTTCATTATCTCTGCACAAGGAGTAAGCCCGAGGGTGGTGATATGGCTGACGGAATGGCATGGCTCTCTGAGGAACATGGTCTTGACAGCTGCAGGCACCACGTAGAGTTCAGTATCAACAGTAGGGGATGTATCAGAAAATGGGAGACACGAAGCAGAATTGGTTTGGATGTTGCCACCTCGCCTGGGGGCAGGCCGATGAACTACAACAGAAAAGAGAAAGGATGGAAAGTCGGAGACCACTAGTAGAAATGCCATTAATACGTCGTCTTTGATGTACCTTGAAGATTGGGATCTCGTGGACAGCAGCAAAGGTCTTGCAAAATTGCAACACAAGCTGCAACAGACAATGCGAAGAGCAAATACAAAGGTAGGAATTGGTTGCAGTGGTACAAGGAGGTCCAATATGCAGCTCCCCCACTCAAGCTAAAATCCTACGAGGGGGTGTTCTGTGTTAACCGAGCAGAGTAGAATGAGCATTATCGGTTGCAAGAATTGGTAGAAACAATGAAGCTAGAGCCGGACGAAGAGTTGTAGGAGACAACGAAGGAGCAGTAGGATGACGAGCATCACCCAAAGGGAGGTGAACTACGAAGCCAAGGAAGCATGTCTCGCCGCACCGGCGAGTGACTCGGGATGAGTCATGATGATTGTGTTGGGGGACTGTTGGGTAGTGAAGGTCTCACGTAACAGTTTTGGGGTTGAAAGCCTATAAGTTAGCATAAAAATATTGTAAAACTCCTAAATATGTGGGGTGTGAAATGTAAAAGGTCGAGTCAAAGGGTTGTCCACCCAAGAAATAATATAGAATAATAGGGAGTAAGTCAGTCCACAGACCATAGGAAGGTATAAATAGAGCGAGGCTCTATGGGTAGAAGGCAGTTTTTGGTATGGAATCTTGTATCTGATATGTAATGGGTTTTTGAGAAGGAAAGTATGAAAGTGTCTGTAAGTCTGAGTCGAGGGTATTGGGTAGTGGATAGAGGCTCTGCAACTATGTGCGCAGAGGCCTGTAAGAGTCCGCAACTGTGTGCGTGAACCCCTGCAGCTGAGTGCGCAGGGTAGTTCTCGATTTATTAGTGATAAAGTGGAAACAAAGATAAGTTGATTATGAAACATTGTGTCAATCTAAGCTATTGCAGATCTGGTTAATTTATGATTGGTATTGCTATGGATTCTTTATGCGCATGCTATGTTTTGTATTAATGTAAAGTTGTATCTCTGTTAAATACGTGCACTGGTTATCTTGATTACATGTTTGCTTAAGGACCCTTTTAAGTAGATCAGATCTATAATAAAACATTTAGTAATTAGTATTGAGAAGTAGCCCTACTTCGGGTCTACGAGATGAAGAGCAGTGCGAGGCTGCACGACAGTGCACGAGCCCGCCAGACCACATCAAGACATCCCAAGGGTGCGGAAACTTGGTTCCAACACCCTCTCTGGCTACCTTGGGTGAGACCTCAGTTCGCGCTCTGTGAGTTGTTTCCCAAAGGGCCGGTAGCTGTGGGATTTGTTTGGCTAAATAATTCTTCTGAACCTGGGTTAGGCCCCCTATAAGCCAGCAGAAACTTTATGGAGTTAGCAACATTGACCCAAAACTGAATGCAAATATTTTGATATGGTGTGATGAACCAAAGAGACAAGAAAATTTCCCAACCCAACAATCATAGAGATGAAGTGAAAGAGTGTCATCTTCAAGAGAGACTCACTGCCATTAATAGGTTAAGTAGCCTATTTGCAAAATTTCCCCAAACATTCATTACCAATTTATTTTTGAAAACCTTGAGGAGGATAATATGTACTTGATTTATAAGTTCATCCTTTGGATGAATCCCTCTGAATAGTTTTAATGAACCCTGAGAAAGAGTGGTTCAGTCCTGTCATGTTCGACGATTCCATCATTTTTTGATGTTTTTACGAGTCCAGAAAAGGTATAAAACGACTCATTTTTCATGTTTAGATAGTTTGAAAAAGAGGAAAAAAAGAAAACTCCAAAGGTTCCATTTTGTAAAAATGTCTCTTGAGTCCGAAAAGGTAGAAAATGATACCGAAGAGAACCTCTTAGCCATGTTTGACTAAGGCATTCCTTTTTTGTAAATAGTCTATCTTAGTCTGGAGAAGGTTAAACTTATACTGAGTAAAATTCTCTACATTTACTTTAACGAGTTTGAAAAAATAAGTGCTCAACAATCTTTTCATGTTTAGGGAGTCTAAAAAGAGATGAAGGAGGACTCCTCCTAGAGGAACATGTGGTATAATGTAACACCCCCTCCCAGGTCTACCCAAAGTAACCATGCCAATTAGGGTAAACATGAGGAGAGATGATACCACAATCTGATTCCATCTCCTATGTCACCTTAAGGGAGTGGAATCAACAAAATATCACATAGAGTCATCCAACATCATCAACAAAACCCTTAGTAGACAAGTCAGCCACTCAGACAACCTTTCCCTAGGTCCCACTATTATTCTATGGCTCTTAGGCCATATCAATCTCATGCTATGGGCAAGGGAGTGACCAGCAACCTAAAGTCACTTGTATAGGCCTGCTTGCTAATGACTGTGGACCATAATTTCTAGTTTTGTGCTGGCGACCTGGGGATTTAAGCCACTTTTCTAGCCAAAAATCCTGGCCTCTACCCAGAACTTGTTGTAACTTCCAGAATTCATTAACAACATAAAAAAAATGTTGATCAATAAAAATCACCCTTAGGACTAGGTCTCATAATCCCCAACTGGGACTGACACTCTATCAAACACTCGGCATCAATGAAACCTATATGTCTAGGATATAATACAAAGCATAAATGACTTAACCAACTTATGAAACATAACTAGAAGGACCACCTCCTTCTCTATTGAATTACTACATCATCAATTAGGTCTTGCATCCATCCATTTAATAGTTACAAGTAAATATATGAAACAACCATGACATGAACCAGTCATTCAACCATGCTTACAACCAGGATTAAACCACATAAATATTAGAGATATGGCAGCCATTAAATCCACATATAAATCAATGCAAAAGTAAGATAACTTATCTTTTATTAATCATAGGAAAATCTGACCAAGTTCGAGACTCCCACATACCACCCGACCATAAACATGGTTGAACCAAATATCTCTTTCACCCAGTCACCCTCGTGCCATATTCCAAGCATGAATGTGGGATCTCATAGAACAACCAAGGGAATCCATAAGTTAAACCACCTCCACCCTCATCAAATCATGATCACACCAAAACTAGTGCTTCAATCACAACTAAACAAGACTTGGAATGCTATCCAAAATCCATCACTATCCTTGAGGAATTTTTTGTCTCCTTGTTGTTGAAGGAAATGTAACTAGTTTTAGTCTTCATAAATGTAATTTTGATATTTGTATTTATTCAAGAAAAGATAAATTATTTTTATAGTATTTTTCAATGAGTTTCTTGCTCATTGAAAATAGGTCAAGCACATTTTAAAGTGCTTCTAGAAAGTCAAAAAAATGTAATTATGCTGAGACACTTTGAGGGCATGGTACATCATGAATTTCAATGTAAAAGGTCATGGGAACACCTCCAAGAAAATTCAAATCCTCTCCTAGCATCAATGAAGTCTCCAAGTAGCAAAATAATGAAGAAAATATGAATTATAGTGAAACTGTCAAGTTGGCCTAGTAAACAGTCAAGTTAGCTTGAAGAGGAGGGACATACCTCTATTTATAGAGGTTGTACACTCCTCAAAATCATAATGAATTCTCTCTGAAATTAGCAAGGGTATAATGCAGGAAAAATAGTACTAAATAGGATGAAGAAAGCCAAGGGAAAGGGTTTACAAGGGAAACAAGCAAGGAGGAAGAGCGACGAAGAAGAAGAGACATTTTATAGGGTTTCTACAGCCACACGTGTGAAGATAAAGGAGGATTCCTACTGTCATTACAACAGTAACAAGTATCTTGGTTTTCGGCTAAGAAACAAGGACCATAAGGCTTCCCCAACCAATGAAGAAAAGGAAAATACAATGAGGAGAAGGAGATTGTTTTAGGGTTTCTGTCCACACATGCAACAAGTAAACCCTTGCTGATTTGACAACAGAAGAAGGCATCAACATTTGATGTGTATCCAGGTCTACAAGGTATCTAGAGGAAAGCGAAGAAGACTCTCTTTATAACAAAGTAAACAATCCCTAATGTTCTAGGGTTTCCTAACTTAGACAAGCAGCAAAAGAAGGATGAAGTGTTAAGGAGAAAAGTACCAGAAGCCAGAGATCCATGTGCTGGAAGTTATAGTGAAGAAAGAGGAAGGATTTGACTTGTGCTTAGAGGCTATCCTAGTCAAAGGTTTAGGGTTTGGAAGTTGTTCAAATAAGAAGCTTCAATAAGAGAAAACTTACCAAGGGTTTTCCTCTCAAGAGTGGATAGGTTTTATCCCTGGCATAGAGCCAAATTATGTTCTTGTTATTTTGTTTTGGTAGCAGTTTGATGAAGTACACACATATGCACTAATAAGAAGAAGAAGAAACATAAGATAACAAGAAAATTAAAAGACTCCACAAGTTTTTATCAAGTAATTAAGAATCATCACAACACTATTTTTCCCTATATTCTTCAACATGGTATCAGAGCGTAGGTTACACATCAAGGAAAGGGAAACTCAAGAACACTCATCAAAAGAAGCATCTACAAAGTTGAAGCATCAAGCATAGAAACCACTTCAAGGACTAGAAGATTCTACAATCCATCATTCATCAAGTAGGTCTACAAATCTAGAAGAAGAGCATTATATAAATTCACCTAGAAAGAAGAGAAGATTAAAGGAGGACCTACATACTGTAACATCAAGCTACAAGTCTTCAAGAAAATCTCATCACCAAGAAAGTCCACTTGAAGGAAACTTGAAGAAAATCAAGATCCATGGAAGACAAGCCATCAAGCCTTCAAGGAGGAAGCCAATCCATTACATCTTAAAATCTATCAAGTAAGTACATGTCCCCTTCTGAATATACATCAATCCCTTTTTTCAAGGAGAGCAATAAGTTGGTAGGTACCAATAACTTTTTTGCATGGAAGAAGAGTACTGATCTACTACTCAAGGAGAATGAACTCCTAGAATATGTCAAAGGGAACATCGTTATCCCTGCTAAGGAACAAACTCAAGCCTTATCCAAGTATAATAAGGATGAGACAAGAGATCAAAGGATTCTGATAGAATCAATCAAAGACTCTCACATTCCCTATGTCTCCAAGCTTGAGACAATGAAAGAAATTTATTATAAGCTAGTAGAGATATTCGCAGTATCCACAACTAGAGAAGTAATATCTCTGAGAAATTAATGATACAATATGAAAATAAAAAAGGAAGGAATAGCTCCCTACTTCATAAAAATCTATGAAATGAGAGATCAACTTCAAGAGCTTGGGGAAGTCATGTCTGACAGAGAAATGACAATTATTGTACTCAATGCTCTACCTGAGGAGTGGGGAAACTCACATCAAGCATATATGCCAAGAAGAAAGCAACCACTCTCAATTAAATGTGGTCTCTATGCAGGATAGAGGAACCCAGACTTACAATAAAAGAAGATGTGGGATCAAAGGAGCAGAAATTTTCTACCATGGTGAAAAGAAAGGGTAAATTTGGAAATTTAGTACATGAAGAACAAACAACAAATACATGTCCAAGATCCAATGTTTTGGATGCCAAGAATATGGACACTACAAAAGGGATTTCCCTAAGATTAAGAAGGACAACAATAATAAAAGGAAGAGGGAAGAAGCTCACATAACTCAAGAGATGAAAGAAGAAGGAAAGAAACAAAAGAAGGAAGATCCTCCAGATCTCTACCATGACTAGGTCAAACTCTTTACTTCTAGACTTCTTTTAAAGTTTGATTAGAATAGGAGCATGTAGGAATAAATTAAATTGCATGGATAGAAGCACCCTCTCAAATCTAGCAGCATGATGTACATAGAGTTCTAGACACTCATGTAGATGTATCATTTATGAGAATAACAAAAATGCATAAGTAGAAATATATTCTAGAACATAGCATATATAGCTCAAGATATTCATGTAGAAGAAGAATACCTAGTATAGGACCTCATATATGATGAAAGAAAATTGATCATGATAAGAATCTTAGAGGACCTACATCGTCAAAACAAAGGAAACATTTGCAAGGCAAGGATATTTAATATCCTATGATGGAATCTTCAAAAGAAGGTTCATGGACCAAAGAAGATGTCTCATTGGGAATCCCATTCATGGTTTTCAAGAAAAGGATGATATGCAGGCAAGCTAAGATGAAGCAAGAAGAGCCACAACAAAGGATGATCAAAGGAGAATGAAGATGAGGTATGTATGCATTAAAGTTTAGACATGTTATCATTTGTATATTATTAAGTCATGGGTATAGTTCTATAACATGATCAAGCATGAAAGAATCTCTTTCACCAAGAACATGCTCGAAGGCATGTACCACAATGCAATGAAGGTCAACAAAATAATATGCTCACATAAGGAGCATAAGATTGTTAAATAAAAAGAAAGAAGAAATGTTCACAAGTCTAGAAAGCATCTAATGACCGAATTATCTCCCAAGAAGCATTATATGGTTGACCTATCTATTTGAAAAAGAGCAAATGAAGCAAGAGATCAAGCATGTGAAGAACACCATGATCACCAAGAATCATTATGTGACAAAATGCCTTGAAATATATCTCCCGAAAGGATGCAGGACACATTTGATAAAAGAAGAAAGGACCCTTGACACCTATGAAGGCCTTGGAGATATAAAAGGTGCATATTATTGATTCTACTCTATGAAGATGTCGTAATGAAGAAGCCATCCAACAAAAGGAAAAACAATGTTGAAGCAATATCAAGATGAAGTCATGATGGGCTACTAGGTCAGAGCATGTGTTATCACAAAATCATGTACTGATGGCTGCCAATCAGTTAGACTCTATGTAACTACTTCAGACCAGACTCTTGGCTAAGGATTAGCCTCCCTAACCTGAGAGGGCTCTCTCAAAATAAACTACTGATTATGATTAACACTAAGAGGGCTAACTCTTGAAATGAGAACTTTAATAAACATAATGGTTGGAAATACAACATAAGATTTCTTCCATTGGGCTCATGGAGTCAAACATCATTTCAGTAAACTATCAACTACTCATTCATGGAAGTCAAGGCATGTAATGTCTAAACACTCAAAACATTTCTCAAATGAACCTCAACTCATAAATATACACAGGAAATCTGAGCAACTAGGTGAATTCAGAGTGATTGTATATCTATGGAGCTGTAAAATATAAAGGATAAGACAAAGCCACATACATCTTGAGCATTTGAACAAAATATGAATCTTGAGAAGAAAAAGTAGTCTTTTCTATTACTGTCACAAGTCTTTTACATAAGCCAATATAAACTCTGTTTTTTCATAAACATCCAACCTCATTACATCAGAGTCTTCACTATATATAGAAAAACAATCTTAACTACTTTGAGTCTCCTCCTCCAGCATGAGGGGAGCTCGATGGCTATCATTAACTACCCCTATCTATTTTTAACAGACTCATTAAATACACTAAGTGTTGAGCTGTAATTACAAAGAGTCCTAATCAAACTAAAACTCTAACTTCATTCTCCTCGTAACATGATTCTTTTCTTGATCTTTGACAGCTGTCTACTTTTGGTTAGGCTGAGATGACTGAGCTACAGGTGCAAAGAATAGGCTGACTTTGGATACCTGAAGGCGCTGATGGATCATTTATCACTAGGATCAAAACCCCTGTTTTTCCAGTCCCTGTCTCCTACCATCCTTCGGAAACTAAGCAACATGACCTAGTTCTTTAATACCCCAAAATTTATGAGCATCACCATATTTCAGATGTGTTGGAAGCTTCGTTGATAGCCATGTGTATAAACCAAAATAATACTCCTCGTATGCCATTTCTGCTAAACCTTAATTGGTCATAAAGTACCTTTACAAAAGTTTAACTTGAGACAAAAATTTTACCTTTACAAAAAGGCACACTTGTCCTCCTCTGAATAGCTAGGATAGCCTTAAGTGATATCCCTTATGTTTCTTAGGCGTTTCCTTCAAAAATCTACTGACCTCACCATTAAACTGCTCATTTTCCTCATAAAACAACACTTGCAGCAGTTTCGTAGCGCGCTACGAAACTGCTGTTTTTGCTAAAACAGAGCGTATTTGCCTTGAAGCGTCTTTTGCTTGAACTCATGACTTCTTCAGACCTCTTCTACAAGTGTTAGGGACCTAGATGACTTCAAAATGATGGAGCTTAAGCAAAATTGATCAAAACTTAGAAAGGCACCTTTTCCTTCAAATCAGTGAGCTAGTTTACCTAACTGTTTCTTCAAACTGGTAACCTCCTTCTTTAAAGCTTTGCTTTCTGATCTCAGGCTCATGTTCAGCTTTCTTATGAGTTTAGCCTGCTTGAGGGCTGGTACCGTCCATGAATACACATCAGACACTGAATCTACTTGACCCACTAGGCTTTTGCTACCTTTTAACACAGCTCTTCTATAGTTGGCATATCTGACTGCACGCTCCTTAGTAACATTCTTTACCTGGGCCACTTCCTCTTTTGTTGCTCCTACTTGGTTCTTTATAGCTATGACATTTCCTCCTTGACTAATAATAACCTTTTTGTTCTTGTCTTTACGCTTGGCTGCCTCCACTATTTTGGTCAATACTTCAATTACCTCTATTTTGGGCATCTTTACAGACTGATGCTCCTTCTTCTCCATTTCGCTTTGAAATCTTTCGCACAGAGAAACACCACCATCTTAAACTCAAATGGAAAATTCAAATTTTGGAACGCAGGCTCGCTTGCAATCAGGTTCTTTTAAAGAAGAAACTCGGGCTCCTTTGCAATTTAACAGTCTTATCATACAAGCGGGTCAGTTCATGCATCATTAACAAGCATCATAACACTACCATGCATTACAAAACTGTTTGAATGATTTTTATGTGCGTGGCTATGAACCTATTGGTGGAATGATGGCTCATAATCGCTTGGAAAGGATGCTAACTGACAATAAACGGACGGACATAATGACTCATCCCCCCAGACATGACATTTCAAGAATCTGCGCTGCAAAATCCCCGAATCCGCGATTTCGTAGTGCAAATAGTTATAAATTAGCAAAATGCGCTAGGAAATGGCTGGTTACTGACACGCTGCGAAAAAGCTAAAACATCATTGCGCTGCAAAATCAGCCAGTAAAACTGCGCTGCGGCAATGCGAAAAGGACCAATGACGTAAACAAGATAAGACATGCCTTATAACACAATGATGATGAGGGAAAACCAATAGGATTAGAGCATAATTCGAAACAAACACCTTTAAAACTCTCAATCCTAAGTATGAAATATGAAACGAAAACCATTTGACACAGACCTTTGATATTTAACTAGGACAAAGGACTATATACATAAAATTTTAATTCTAAGTGATAACAGGTTGCACTATATTTTTTAGCTTCAGCAAGCTGAATTCAAGAGTTATCTTCATGTAAGAGAAGAGATGACAGGGATAGGGAAGTACGCTCTATGATTGAACTATTTTCAACTTCATCATGGACAACAGAACTACCCTGTGTGAGTTGAGGAGATAACTCATCAGATGAATAAGTGAGAGAACATGGAGTATCTTCGATGCATGTGGATGCATTGTGAATGGTAGGACACTTGGGCGAGTGAGGTGAATAAGAAGTTTCGATATAAAAGTCTTCTTTGACCAGAGGAAATTCTAGGTTTGAGTTAGAGTATTCATGATAAAACATAATATCACATGATGTGCTTGGGTGTACGTCACGGTATATGGAAGCATGGAAGTGATGACTGCCCAATGCTAGTTGTTGATCGAAAGAATTAATTATACAAGATGTTTCACTGAGATTATTAGATTGAGAATTGTTAGAGAATGGAATCCCATTGTTTTCATTCAAACAATTTTGGATCAGAGAAGGTGAATTGATAGTGTCTTCACCTTTCTGCTCCTCTAATAGTGTAATATGACTACCTTTTGCCTGATCGCAATTTGAGCCAATAGCTTGAGAATCGAGAGAATGTGCATAGCTGGCTGGTGAAACAGATTAATCAAGTGATTCATGGTACAAGGAGCCATGGCTTGTGAATGATGGGGGATGGCAGGGAGGCAGGTTACCTTCAAGGCTTGAGTTGTGAATGGTGATGTCCTCTTGAGAAATGGAGGAGTGACTCTTGTCTATAGGCATTCTGAGCCATTTTGGAACTTCCTCCATTGAAGTGAGAGACATATGAGAATATGCTTTCAGGACATGTGCAAATACCTCAGATATGAAATCACCACAAGGGGGCATCCACCTGGGGACTTGAAAACGAGGAGGACAAGGAACAAATAGGGTGTTGGGATCTTCCTCTAAAATATGAGGTGCCTCATGATCCACAAGAGTTGGGGAAGCAAAAAACCAGAGGTTCAGGTTCACCGATGAAGAGGCATGAACCAAGGGTTCAAACTCTTGTTTTAAGAAATTCTAGTTCAAATCTTCTTTCAGAATCATAGCAAAGGTGAATAAATCGATCAGACAATTTTTCAAATGATTCATTAGGATCCATTCCCGATAGGTTTATTCTTCCACAAACATCTTGATAGTTATAAGTACTGAAGACTTGATGAAGCTCCTTAAGCAAAGGGAGAAGGGAATGGACGTAAGTAAGTGTCAAGGTCTGACACCACCAATTGGCATGACCTTCGAGAGTGAGTAAGAAAAGCACACAAGAAGACTCTTCATTATCAATTTCATAATGTTGGAAAATTTGAAGAAAATAACAAATGTGCTTGGATATGGACGTTCCATCCTCACCATCAAATATTAACCGGGATAAGTTAATGAGAAGCTCACCGGGGAGTGAAAGTTGATCAAGGGAAAAATTAGAGAAACACCCCGAGAGCACGATTGATGGATGGGCCATTTAGATAAGAGATTCAAACTAGATGCAACGAGTTGAGCTTGTTGTCTCGTAATCCTTCTAGCACCATTTTGTTGATGGTGCTGGAACTACCAACAAAGGGGATCTCACTGGTATGAAGTCCCAGATAGACATCACACCGTTTGGTGTAGGAGTCCCATCTCGTATGATGACCCGGTTTCCATTATCTTAGACATTTTCCTTAGCTCTTGTTGTTCAACAGATGAGAGTGTTATGCTTGTAACTTCAACAAAGCGAGATGAGTATGCTTGGTGAGTGCTTAATGTAACTCTATGTCCAGGTTCTCTTACTATCAAAAGGGGGAGGTAAAGTGAGCCTCTTAATGAGAGGGAATAGTCCCAACCCAAGAAGAAACATACATGAACAACAATAAGGGTTTGTCTAGAATCTAGCGAAATAGTCCATAGCGGATGTGGCAGTCGTGATTGCATTATCCAGTGGTATAGTCCACACGGAGGTGATGGTCGTTAAAACTGAGAAAACATAAGGATGTTATGTCTAATGTCCTACAGAGTAGTCCACATGGACAAGACATCAGTGGTAAAAAATACAACACATCTTTAACAATATGACTACTAAAATGACCGATGTAGCTTAACTATCTTAGTGTAGGTTAAGAAAACATGCATTACAAACATTTAAAGAATAGTCTTATAAATGGATACAAAAAATGGGTGAAAACGTGCTTGCCTAAGACATGCTCCTGAATTAAACAAAAGATCCAAGACACATATGTAAACCATACATCACTAGCCCTAGTAGTGGGACATTGGAGTCACTCCTCGCTCCTCAAAGAATAGACTACAGACTCTCAAGACTATGTGGAGGAGCCAAGGTGAAAATTCCTTTGCTCATACAATGAGGGGGTATATATAGCAAAGGGGGTATATAACTGACCCTTGTGACTCTTCGACTTCCCTCATGAATGTTTGAATTCTTATGAATTTTCGACTTTACATGACTTTTCAACTTCAAATGTGGGTCTCTTGGACTTCCACTTTAAATTAGTTTGATTACAACAAGTATGGCCCATAGTAGTGATGTGCCTAAGACAACTCATGACACAACTCGACATGACACTACTGACATGTACTGGCTAACTGTGGTGTTCGTGTTGAGTTGTTGCACTATTTAGTGATGTTATGCTCTCGGTGTAATATGTCTTCACCTCCTCATGGTAAAGTGCACGGGGTGTTCAATGGCCTTGGTCTTTACTTGATGGTGCATGTGAATGTGTCCCTTTCGCTCGCTTCCACGATGTGCTTCGTGTGTTTGTTCGATCGTGAAAATTTCTTCTAGCTTGTGCCTCTTTTCCATCTTGTTTGTCATCGTGCCATGTTTCATTGATGTACATGTTCCTACAATCTCTCACGATGAGATGACATAAAATCCAAAAATCACCTAGCCTATCATGATGCATTGTTTTCCATTTCGGTGTAGGTGACCAGAAGAGGGAAAAGGAATGAAAACTACATAGAGCACAACTTAGCCCAGGATGCGAGACTCCAGATCACTCTCGAAAAAAACTATGTAGATGTCACTAGGATACATATTTTCATAATCAGGGAGAACTGTGACAGCTGTGGGGTAAAACCCAGCTGGGAGGCAGGATTGGGCAGCATTTAGGAGGAAGGCCATGCAGGGTGTCAAGGAGCTGCTAGGGAAATTTGCGCAATTTTGAAGGGAGCATTGGGCAGGTGATCCAGCTAGGATCTCCACAATTTCTCTGGGTAAGACATTTTGGGCAGCAGGAGGCATTGGAAGTAAAATCTGCTTAGTTTTCCAGAGAAGGAAAAGATTGGGCTGTAGGAGCTGCTAGTCAAAATTGTGCAATCCTGGGAGACATTTTGTCGTGCACAGTTCTACACAATTTCTGGGCTTATTGCAGAGTAGGGAAGAAGGATTGGTGGCAGCCAGATCTGCGTAGTTTTTAGAGTGACAGTATAGTAAGTCAATAGGGAATCATTCCTAATAGTTCTGTGTAGTTTCTGGGCTGATTGTCTAATGGGGAAGAAGGAAAGGTCAAGGACATCTCTGTGCAATTCTTGGGCTGGTGGTAGAGCGAGGAAGAACGGCCAGTGGCAAGACAACTCTGCACAATTCCTAGGCTCATTGCAGAGAAGGGAAGAAGGGTTGGTGGCAAGACAAATCTGTGCATTTCCTGGGCTGGTTGCAGAGAAGGGAAGAAGGGCTAGTGGCAAGACAGCTCTTCGCAATTCTTGGGCTGGTTGCAGAGTGAGGAAGAAGGGCAGGAGGAGGAAAAATCTGCACAGTTTTTGAGATCAATAGCGCCCTGGGTCATAGCTCAAGTCATTTATCCAGTTGACCAGCACGAGGCTTGATGGGAGATCTTGCAGGAAGTGTAGACTAGATTGGGTTCCATGACAACTTCTACACAGTTCTCAGAGTCAGTCAAATGGCTCATTTATAATATTTCTCAGTGTAGGCTGCCCACAGGACAACATCAAGCTCTGCACAGTTCTATGTAGCAGTGCAAGGTCACTGAGATCAAGTATGGTTGACGGAGGGTTGTCCGGTCGACATATTTTCGAGAAAATTGACACACACTTAGCACAACTTAGTGAGAAGACACCTCCAACCAGCAAGACGACATGTGCTCAGTGAGACTGACTCAATAGTTAAGAGTGACAATTGAAATATGTCTTCGAACAACCATGACGACGATTACGTGATAGTGTTTACAACTTTGTGTGTGAGTGGGACTGATGTCAACAAAGAGAAAACAACTCATACATAGTAAGACAACCTTGAAAATGCCATAACAAAATCGCAAGCATGGCATAGCAATCAACATGCCAAAAGATGACCAATGATCCATCAAACAAAAAGGGTGTGAAAGCTCAATAGGAGTTCATGGGATGAGCCCGAGTGTTTGCGACCATCAAGGGGAAAAGCCAGGGAAGGCTCCGAAATTTGGATGCAAGCCAAAATTTTCAACGGTGTTGCAGCCACTACAACAGAAGGATGGAAAATGTATCTTAAGATATATTGCAGGGACCTTACACTATGGTTTTCTCTACACACATTCTGAAGATAAATCACTTTAAGGTTATATAAACAATGATTATGTAGGCAATTTAGATGATCGCAAAAGCACCTCAGGGTATGTTTTTTCATCTTGGAACCAATCTGATTTCATGGGCAATCAAGAAACAACCAATCATTTCAATATCTTTAGCAAAGGCAAAGTATGTAGTTGTCACTTCAATAACTTGTCAAGCAGTGTGGCTCAGAAGACTATTGATAGATCTTTTAAATGTTCAGAACGTTCCAACTCCTATTTATTGTGATAGCAGTTCAACAATTACTTTATAAAAAAATCTTGTCTTTCACAATGGATACATACTACTTGTTTTTTATATTTCAAAATATTAACTTGTAGATATTCTTAGAAAACCATTGGGAAAAAATATATGTAAATTTCAAAGAGACCAATTTGGCATTGTAAGTGTCACTACTTGTAACAATTGACTTGTAACAGTTGAGATTGGGAAGGGGTGTTGATAGATTAATCTCATTATTTGCTAGGTGTCATGATATTTATTTAGTGTCTACTCACTATCATAGTCAGTTCTGATTCTCTTAAGCTTATTTGAGTTCTTATTCACTCATAATAATCCTTTATTGTTGATGTTTCCAACATAATCCTATTTAACTGATTTTGAATATTAAAAAGAGTTGTTCACTCCATTCTAGATTTATATTCATTTACTTTTAACTTTAAATGCTTTTACCACACCACATCACTATTATTGACAAATTAAATTGATACTCTCGTAACTATTAATTTTAATTGAACTATCACTCCATTTTCATAAAATATGAAAATTATCTTCCAATATATTTATGTTAATTCGAGTAATGCTTTGAAGTCATTGAATATGATATCCAAAACTGCAGGAATTCAATTTGCCACCTCTATGATTCGAAGTGAATGAATATGATATCAAGTCAATAAATATGATATCCAAAACTAGTAATTCAATTTCCCCCCTTTTTCGTAAGCCAAAATCTATAAACGAATACTTATGATAATCAAAATAACGTCGTAGTTCATAACTTCATACACGCGGGGAAAGAAAAAAGAACATATAATTTATTCGTGGAGAAGCGCAACCGCATTTCGAATTGAGATAATATTCCAAAACTCAAGCAACCGAAACTGAAATTTCCAATCTGATCAACTGTTGGCAACTCTACAGTTGGCGTGGACTCCTCCCTGGGTGCTAATCAATACGCTAATCTCTCCCATTTTTATCATTGCAGCAGCAAACTTTTGCTGCCACGGTACCAGGTTATAAGAGCCCGAGTTCCCAAGGACGCTGGATGTGGTGTTTGGATTTGTAAGCAGAGTTGCATCGGATGTAAACAAACCACGGTTAGTTATAACGTCGTTGTAATACAAGTTGTCTAGGATGAATGGCGTTTGAGGATCCATGAACACGGTCGTGTTGGCGTTGCTGGGGCTGCCTTGGGGACACCTTTGCTTCAGTATCTGAGCATACCACGGGTCAAGGGACGGGTCTGTGGCATTCGTGCCGTTGAAATTGTAGAGCCTACTGACGAATGAAGTACAGTGAGAGACACCAATTGTGTGTGCTCCTGCATTCGGCCAAACAACACAAACATGATTATATTCGAGATATGCTTGTGCTCAACCATTATTATAATCAGCAAGCATTGACACATTGATGATTCGCAGGTCTGAGACTACACCTGACAGTGTAACCATCTCGTCCTGGGATAGACCTTTGGTTGCAAATATCTGAGTTAGCTGGGTTACATTGAAGGTAGGTGGAGGCAGATTTCCCGGAATATTGGAAGCTAGTGAAATATTTCCATCCTTCCTTCCAGCCGGAACATCCCACCAGAGGGGATATCCAATGGGCGATGCCTGCAATCAGTTATGATGCATTATTTGAAAATATTGAGCACTGCTGTCGTGCTATGCTAAACTTAATTTAGTTGTTGTTATATAAGTTTAAGAAGAATACCAGCAATGCACTGTCTCTAGCCGCAAATGCGACAACGTCTGCACAGGAGACCTTCTTTGGGCAGATCTTCTCTAATAGTGATTTGGCGTTGTCAATCACGTCGAAACCTCCGAGACTCGGATTGTTAGCCGGAGAGTCTTTCACGGCTACGAACTGGCCAGGAACGGAGTCGATGAGAACGGAACCATCGCAACCCTGAAAGCGAAGGAGCTCCAAACCCATAATTCAAAAACATTATTCATTTAGACTGTAATAACTGAGAGGAGTACATTATAAAAAGTAACTCAGATACCGACCCTGACAAAACCATCGTGGAAATGCAAACGTATAAGCTTAGCGGCTATTTCAGGAGAGCTATGGAATGCGCTGCTAACCACCGCAAACACAATGGGTTCCGCCGCTGGACAAATATATTTGTAATAGCCCAATGCAACGTTATCGCTTGCTGCAGCCCTAGCTAAGGCCCAAAATACTACGGTAAGCAGGGCAGGCTTACGGAACAGAGACTCCGCCACTTCACCTCCCTAAACACTGACATCATGAGAACACCAGAAAATGAAGTTATTTCGATCATTAGTTTTCTTACAATGATAAAACCCACAAACCTCAATCAGCAAAGCCTGAAAGATTATCTATTGGCACGGAAATTCTAACCTTGGATGACACCAGGGAGTTGATCCTTCGTACTCGAAATCCTGAGATTGGAGATAACTGTAGTGGAGTTCGTTTCTGAATACCTGAGAATCATGCATGTAAAGCTAGGTATTTATAGTCTTATAAACAGTATTTGTGCCCGTGAATGTCAGTTCTCTTCGAATTATATATAATTTTTCAACCTACTACACGGTTTTTCTCACCAAAAGTAAACCTCCATTTTGTTTCAAAGATATTTAAGAACTATAGCTTTATATCAAAGGTATAACGTAGCGTCGTGTTTCCTCTATATCTCTTGAAACATACGTCACAGATTCTTATCCTCCCCTCTTTCATCGAAATTAAATTTTCATTTAGGATGGCCACACAAAGGCGTCTAAATTGTCGGGCTGTCCCATCTCTATTATGGCATTCCTTGGGACTTAGAGACAACTCATTTGCAGATTTGGAAAAAAGAAACGCTAGACTTGGTATTCAGAGATATAACGTGGCGGCCGGGTTTCTATAATTATTTTTGAAGGAACATATCGAAAATAAATATACTACAAGTGCAAACATGGGTGGACAAACGCTTCTAACTTGTAAATATGTTTGATTGACTTAGGTTAACTCTACATGGGTGCACAAACGCTTCTAAGTTGTAAATATGTTTGATTGACCTAGGTGTAGTAGAATTAGGACTATAATTAAGTCTCAAGGTCTCTAGGATTATAATTACGTCTGAAGGATTAATTCATTTGGTTTAGGTTTCTTGTGGAGAGGTTTATAGCTTTGGGGTTAAATTTTATCGACGTCTTTGGAGTAGGCCTTACTTTTTTAGCAGACATAGGTTTAGTAGGCCTTACTTGTTTACCTGAAAGATAAACCTCTTAGGGATGATCTACCTAAATTTTCAGATTGATCTAACGGCCACCCAATCTCCATAAACCACTCTTAAAAAAATGGACTTTAAACTACAATTGTATACCTATTTTTTTTTATAGATTGTGATTAGCTTGAACTTTGAAGTATTTATCCAAAGCTGTAATATTTCTGGCACTAATTTGAAAAGCCATCGTTATCTTCAACTATGACACATACTAAATATAGCGTGAAATTTCCCATTTCCCGACACCTTCCTATTTAATGATATAAATTGCTCGGATTCAACACCCAACTCAGCACATGCTACGCTGCGCCATGTTATCAGCCACTCCCGTCGCCACGTTTTATTTTAGTATTCAAGATATTACAGTTTGTGGACGGGCATGTCTTGCCTATAGCAGAATTGGTGGAGAAGAATTGAACGCGTTACGCTGTTACTAAGTAAAAGCTCCATGCTCGAGTGTGCTAGCTTCTCATTTTTATCGATTATTGACTTGAGAACTATGCAAGCTGCTCACTGCAACAAGGTTGGCAGCTGGCAGCCGGCTAAATAATGGTTACTTTTAGATGTAACACTATAGAAGCTGTCATTGTGCAGGGTCATGGAGAATCTGAGATTTATGTTGGGTCGTAGGATTTTGCGGAATATCACAAGACTTTTCTTCTTGCGTTAATATCTACCATATTGCCTGCAATTATGTAATCATGGTGCAATACTTAATAACTTGCTTGCAAAGAATGTTACTAGTATCTGCGATTGCAGAACTCTACACGATCGTGTTAATTTGCCTTTTAACTTGAATTACTATATATCTATATATTATTTCTATATTAATTATATATATATATTTAATTATTATACTTGACTTTTCTAATTATATCCATAAAAATTTTAGTAGTAAGTTAATCAATAACATAGGAGCAAACTAGTAATCCAAAATCAAATCAAATTATTGTGAATTAAAACGTAGTTAACTGACTACCTTCATATTATGGGATTGGTGATATAAATTGTAATATTTTTATACTTATAAATGTTTTATTACAACTACTGTCTATATTCATATTTTCATTGGTTTGCAATTATGTATTCTCTTTTTTAGTTGTGACGTGTAAATTATAGCATCACTCATATGTACCACTATATCATTCGTATTTAATTAAAATGTTTTTAAACTGTATAATTTGGATGTTTTAAAAGATAGTATAGATTTATATTAATTATAGATTTAGTAAATGTTTAAAAGATTAAAATTTTTATGTATATATTTTTTAGGATGTCAAACCTGAAAATGGTTTACATATCAAGAGTGATGAGCTCTCATACCTTGTGATTCATGTTTATTCACATGTAATATAATTTTAAATGTATGTATAAATTCAATGCCTGAAAATTTTATTGGCCATTTGGATTATGTATATTGCATACCTTTAGCTTATAAGTTACATAATTTAAAATGCAATTTCCAACAAATAGTTACTAAATTTTTGACAAGTTTGATGAAAAACATAAATAAAAAATAAAAACTGGTTAAAATGTTTTAATTATAAGAATTTATTTTTTTTCAACTACTTTATTATATTTAACTAGTGGTCTACAATAATGATTTTATATCTATTATTTAATCCTTTGTAAATATAAATAAAAAACTATACTTGCAATAAATTTACATATACAAGATTATAACCATTTGATATTACCCCATCTTCTATTTATAATTACACTGTAATAGTTCTTTGTTACCATACCTACCCTAAAAACCATAACTCATTTAAAATTAAATATTTATTTTATTTTATTTTAAACTTAATTAAAAGAAAAGCATGGGAAGATGTTGTACTGTTAATTCACCTATCATCTTTAACTTAGTTTAATTTATTAAAAAAACATTGTTATATATCAATAAATATTTCAATTCATCAATCACATAAACCACCACTAATAAATAAGATAGAAAAAAAAAAATTATTATTATTATAACTTATACTGAAACATTCTAGTCTTATACTTAACTCGGACATCTACAAACGTCAGAGGGATCAAATATCTTGAGATGTAAACCACTTTTAGAGTGAAATGATATTTGTTCTCTCTCACCATTTGGTAGATCCAGAGTTAAGATGCGTTTAGGCTAGCTCATTTAAAGTTATGTTATATATAATGGATATAGAAATATTTTATTTATATCTAAGAGTAAGAGTGAAATTTGTGTACATATTTTAAGACCTATATTAAAATTATACTTCTCATCATGCTCAAAATTAATGAAAACGGATTTTCGGGTCTGTCAAATTTGATTCCTAGATAGTTCAACTCAGGACCCTGTGGGTTACAGGTCCTCGAACATGCCTCCCACATCCTTTATGTGTAACAATTGACTAAAAAATTCCTCAATCCCCCAAATCAAAATAAAGCACGAGGCTCCCTTTCTCCAACCTCACAAAATTAGGGCCAACCTCTTTCTTCCCACCATGAGGTCGAGTGTTGTGTCCTGCCTATCCTCTCCAGTGGTTAGTGTGCCTAAGGACCCAACTAGTTCTTGCGTCGCCTAACCATCGACCTCATAACTTCATTTGGCTCTCACATTTAGCTCTCATAGTGGATTGGGAGTTGACCCGTTTTCTTGCATCACCTTGTTTTCAATCCCAATAGCTAGAGGGACTCGATCTAGGTCCTCCCTTCATTCAAATGTATTGATGCCGCCTCCACCCAAGACCTCATTTCGTCGAGGTCTTATGTGAACTCCTCTCGATTTCTTTCCATTCTTGCTTGAGCATATTCAACTATGGAATTTTTGCAATGTTTTCCTTTCGTGACCTCCTCCCCTTTATTAACAATTATGACTGAAAAGGACTCTCCCTAGGATTTATTCTATCCTTTAACATATTGAAACAAAAATATATACAACCACATATAGGTTCAAGAATGCATAGTGACACGGTCTAAAGACAAAAGAAAGTTACAAGGTACAACCTCTCATATCTTGACCACCTTTTGTAGCTTGATTCTACTTTGAGATGGCTACCCTTCCTCAACGTGATCTTTACAATGAATTTTCCACTTCTTAACATAATTTTAAGCTTATCATTTTAAAACTAAAGAAAATAAACCCTCAAAGTGACGAGGAATCTCATCCTCTGGAAGCTCATTCCTTCTAGAGGCTTACATTTTGTCATTTAAACTTACAAAATTATGAGGAGAATCATGTCCTCTTTATTTATTGCTTGAGTGTGATGTTGAGCATTCTAGAGGCCTCTTGGAACAAAATATGGTTTAGGTTGAGTTGATTCTCCTACATTAGACTATCGCACTTTTTAATTTTCATTATCTCTTTATCATGTGCTTCATTTATGCATCTCCCCCATCATCATCTCAGCCTTATTTCATATCAAGTATCATTGAGCTCCTCCTTTAATTCAGTAGTGGGCTACAGCCATAGCCTCCATGGACACCTCATTGGCTCTCTGCTCTAGTTCGATTTGTTGGCATCACAGGTTCACCTCCTCTGGAACCTCTCAAGATTCCTCTCCTCCTTTATATTTTTCATGCTACTCACTTCTCTCGATAATTCGACACACAACTGCAGTTATGGAATTTCCAAAAAAATTCTACCCAATCACATCCGGAAGTTGTTCACCTTTAGCAAAGAAACCTTCCTTAATCTCATAGCACTTGATGAAAACCAATTTTAGGGTATGCCAAATTTGATTACCAGATTGTTTAACATGGGAGCCTTTGGGTTATGGGCCATCTAACTTGGATCCCACATCCTTTCTTTGTAGTAATGGACTTGCAAACTCCTCAATCCCCTAAATAGGAAACACATAGGGCTCGCTTCCTCTGATTTGGCTAAATCAGGGTCAACTTCATGATTCCCACCATGAGCTTAATGGACAAGTCCTAACTATCTTATCTCGCATTTGATGTGCCTAGGTCCTTGACTACTCCTCGCGCATTACTCAGATCTAAGGTGTAGGTCCTATACAGAGTTACGGGTCAACCACTTTTCTCGCATCACCTTGTTTTTGATCCCAATGACCTGAGGGATCTGATATGGGTCCTCCCCTCATCCAAGTGCCTTAGCATCATTCCCACCCAATCCCTCATTTCGTCTAGGTCTTATGTGAACTCCCCTGGATTTCTTCATATTCTTGCTAAAGCACACTAGATTATGACATTTATTCAACATCTTCATTTTCATGTCTCCTCCCTTTTGTTAACAATTACGACTACAAAGGACTCTTCATAGGGTTTATTCTATTCTCCAACAAACGGAAACACAAATAAAATTGTACACAAGTTTGAGAATGCATAGAGACATATTTTTAAAACAAAAGAAAAGTTACATTGCGCAACCTCCTAGAGTCTAACCTTGTTTCACGGCCTAATTCTAGAATGGATAGGATGCCTTTCCTTGCCCTCACTTTTACATGGAATTGGTCATTTCCTGACATACTTGGAGGTTGCCCATTTTATAATTGAAGAAAACAAACCATAAAAAAATGAGGAATCTTGCCCGTGAGCTCATGCCTTATAGAGGCTTACAAATTTTCCTTCACAATTACAAAATTATGAGCAGAATCATGTTTCTTTGTTTGAGTGACACATTGAGCTTTATATAAGGCTCTCAGAGTCAAAATTTGATTTGGGATATAAAATGAAAATATAGAATTTTTTATTCATTTATTATTTAACATGGACATAAAAATATTTTATTTATGCTGAAAGTGAGAGTGAAATTTTTTTTACCACATCTCCTTCATACTAGGTTGTAATATGAAGAACTAATGGAGTGAGTGAGCATATGTAATATTACTAGTGTTTTATAATATTTTTAATTAAAATTAATCAAATTTGAATATTCAATTTTTTCTCTTAATTATAGGCTACATTTTTTTTTTTTAATTTAGAGAAAATTTTACTTTTATACTTGAAAATGACACATCAACTCGAGGTTGAGAAATGAAGTAATTACACATCATCCTCTTAATGAGTTGAAGAAAGAAGTAGAATGATTATTAGCCAATAAAACTATGTCAGTAGGCATGTATAAATATTTTATTTATGGCTAAGGATGAGAGTGAAATTATTTTACCACATCTTCTTTATAGTAGATTGTCATATCAACAACTAATAAAATTAGCATAATAAGGGTGAGATTATTGTTGTCTTATAATGTTTTTAATTATATATTATATATTATATATATATATAATATAAATATATATATATATATATATATATATATATATATAATTATTATCTTCTCATTTTTTTTATAGAGAGGAATATTTTTTTTCAAAGAGATAGTCACCTCAGGATGAGGATAAAAAAAATTACACTAGAGGATTACGGATATGTGTATATTTAAACTATGATATTAAAAAAAAATAAAATTGAATTTTGTAAGTTTTAAAACATGAAATGGTTAGACTCAATAGTTGTCTCTTATGTGGAATTACCTTTATTCTTTTAATCTAATACTAATCCAATTAGATCCGTCTTAAATCACATATTTAGTAATAGCAAAAAGAGATTAATATCTTGATGCAAACTTTTTTAGTGTGCAAAACTTGAAAAACTATTTATTTCTCTATATCCATGGTTATATGCACATACACACCTTGTGTAATTATTCATTGTTTAAGTGTATTTTTGAATGCATGAATTTAATTGATCCCTTGGAAATTATCTTGGTTACTTCATTTTTGTTTTCAACATACAAATTCATTGTGTTGACTGCACAACTTAAACTTTAAAGTCCAATAAAACTTCACTAAATTTCAGCCAATTTTGACATAAAAATATAAGGGAAAAAAAATGTAGAATAGTAAAACTAGTTGAAATATTTTAACAATAAAAATTTTGTTTTTCAATTGTTTTATATAATATATGAATCATTTTTTTAACCATATATAATATATATGCAAATGATATTGAATTGTTTTATTTACCATAGACATTGAAATATTTTATTTTTAAATATCATTGTTCACATTATAAAAATATATTAAATACAT
>APFE030005094.1:78025-125348 GCA_000404065.3 Pinus taeda
CATACAAGCGGGTCAGTTCATGCATCATTAACAAACATCATAACACTACCATGCATTACAAAACCGTTTGAATGATTTCTATGTGCGTGGCTATGAACCTATTGGTGGAATGATGGCTCATAATCGCTTGGAAAGGACGCCAACTGACAATAAACGGACGGACACAATGACTCATTCCCCCAGACATGACATTTCAAGAATCTGCGCTGCAAAATCCCCGAATCCGCGATTTCGTAGCGCATATAGTTATAAATTAGCAAAATGCGCTACGAAATGGCTGGTTACTGACACGCTGTGAAAAAGCTAAAACATCATTGCGCTGCAAAATCAGCCAATAAAACTGTGCTACGGAAATGCAAAAAGGACCAGTGACGTAAACAAGATAAGACATGCCTTATACAATCATGATGGAGGATGACTAACGGTATTTGAAAATGATTCACATCAATATCTTTCTAAAACATGATCCCTAAGTAACAAACATAGGACAACAACCATTTGACACCCATTTTTGACATTGAAATTTTTTGGACAACATTATTTACATGTGACTGCAGTTCAAGGTGATAACAGCATGTAACCTAACAAGTACGATGGAGCATCCATGAGGAGAGTATTCTAAAGCATGGACAAGATGACAAAGGAGTAGCCAAGATGACAAGAAAAACCTGATAGTTGCATTCCATGAAGCAATGACATGAAAAACCAAGAAGGAAAGTGATCGATGGATGGTGCCCTACCTAGAAGAAGTTCGATCAAAGACTTCATGACATCAAGAAAGGAAGGAGATCAAGCAATTGAATGACCCACGAAGAAGAAGTTGTTGATGAAGGAAAGAGTCCTGAATTAATAGAGAGCTTTGACAAGTCCCTAATCAAGAGGGAGTTTTTCAATCACCCCTGATTAAAATGGAGTGACAATTGTGTTTTCCATTTCATGGGTCATGCACTAGACCAGGACTAACAGTCGTAAGTCTAGATGAAGGTCATGAATGGAAATGTAGACACAAGATAGACACAACATTCTTGTCTTCATTTGGAAGAAAGAATTGGAGGATTAGGTAATCATCTAGCATCTGGTTCTCCTTGAGGATGTGTAGGGCATCCAAGACAATAGGTAAGAGGACCGATATTCTTTGAGTGCTAGGAACCCAAGATAAGAATAGTCCTAGAAGGTCATACTCGGAGAACACCCAAGTGTGTATGTACCTTGAGAGACAATGATGAAGGTGTCTATAAATCATTGGTTCACTAGCATTGTAGCTCATGGTATCATAAATATATGGAGCTTCTAGTCAAGGCCTTGCACTATGATAATGCGGATGGATATGATGCTATAACAGATGGATTTCTAATCCGATTTCCCTTATGTGAATTCTTCAAGATTGAAAATTTCCAAGCAAATTGTAATCTTGTATGAATACCTCCCTAGTTAAGAGGTGTTGGGTGCGGGATCCCCCAAGGGTAGTTTTGGGGCTTAAAGCTGAGATTTTGGTCCAATTTTGTAATCCAAATGTAAATACTCCACATTTTGCGGTCACGAAGCGCGTAGTTGTTAAAGAGTCATAGGGTTGTTTGCCCTTATTTTGAGACTGTAATGTCAGTTGTAGAAGATCTACCCATGGTCCGCGGACCATGGGATTGTATAAATAAATCTAAGCTCTAAGTAGATAGGCAAAAATAGAATATAATTGAATCATGGAATAAGATAGGATACATGAGAGATAGATTTAAGTAGAAGTCTAAGTTTCGGGTCGTAGCATAGGTAGAGGATCTACAACTGAGTGCGCAAAGGCCTAGAAGTCTGCAACTGAGCGCGTGGACCCTTGCAGTTGAGTGCACAGGGTGGGTCAAGTCTGTAATGGTTCAGAATTATCAATAAAGAGAAGTATTCTACAATTTCTCCATCTTTATTTCTTGTTTATGCATATGTTATATTGCGTATAAATTCCACTTATAATGCTTATATGATGCGTGGATATATGTAATTGTGTTGGATAAGTGATCGCAACTAGGAACTTCTATTTATGCGAAGCTAACTAGGATTTGATAATAAAACACTTAGCCTAGTTAGGAAGATATTGCAGTTCACTGCCTTAGCAGCACGAAAGGACATCAGCCTCTGGTTAGGGCTGCATGGAAGACGATTGTACCCTTCCGCAAAGGTACTTTAGGGTGGAAGAGAGGGTTAAGAAACCTGCGCGAAGGCAGGTATAGCTAGAATAAAATGACATCACATCCATCTCAAGGGTGTGGAAACTTGGTTCCAGCATCCCCCCATACTGCTTCGGGTGAGACTTCAATATGTGCTCCACACACTAATACCGAAAGGGCCAATAGTGTAGGGATTTGTTTAGCTAACTAGAATTGAACCTGGGTTAGGCCCCCACAAGCCAATAAATGGTTCCATTGTCGGGACCAGAATCTACATAGATATATGTGATTTCGTAAGACTGGAATCCAACTAAGAAAGAAATCAAAGGCTGGCTAGACAAAAGGATTCATGAGTTCGTGGTGTAGGAGAACAGAAACCCGTGTCTATCAAAAGAACAGTGGTTGGACCAATACCTGCATACAGAGCTCTACAAAATCTTTTTTGCATCCTTTCTTACTAAGCTATACAAGTGGATCTCAAAGCGAGCAAATAGCCAAGGAAGGTGGAAACTTGATGGTCCTATTGTGTGGATCCTAGAGCTAGTACGAAGGTTGTAAGCATCAAGGGATAAGATCACATGCGCTATCGATCATTGGCTCGATCGCATCATAGGAGGATTTGTTACTAAATTCGCGGTCGATACCTCAGTCAGCTATAGTGAGGAAGAGCGATGATTTTTCAAAGGACCGTGAGGTAAGTATGTAAAATTTTTGAATACTTGGATTAAAATGTTGTTGTGCGAAAAATGGGTTGTGCAACTACCTTGATGTTTGGGACTACACAAAGTGGAAAAAGTTACAGAAACAAAGGAAATAAGGGTCTGGAATATAGCCCCTTGATTTCACCTCTGCGAGGGGACGAAGAAGGGATAGCGAAGGTCTCTCTACGAAGTGCTATTTAGTTGATAAGGTAGGGATTTCTGTGAATACCACCTGTGCCCACACCACCTCCGTCTTCACTACCCTCACCTCCAGCATCACCCATACCACCTCCACCACCACCATGATTCAGTATGGAAAACACAGTGAAATTCCCTTTGTTCAAAGGTTTGGGAAATGAGGATCTGGACCAATTCTGGATCATTGTAAGGGTTGTATGGGAAGCTCAAGGTGTTACAGATGACCATATAAAGAAAGCAACACTGGTCAGCACTGTGTAGGATTGAGCGCTGACATGGTATATTAAGTACTCTAATGATAACCAAAATGCGAGAGTAGTGCACATCCAAGCGGCACTAAATAGGGAATTTAGTAGGCCTAAGTCTGAATCATAGTCAATTGTGGGATTCAAAGAAATCATGATGCAACTAGGCGAGACACTGTGGGAATTGGATCAAAGATTGAAGTGTCAAATCCATGAAGCCAATATGAATTTGACATATGGACATCATCGCGAGTGGTTTGTGGCTTCGCCATTACCCCACTTAAGGAGCATGTTGTCGTAGTAGAAGCTAACAACTCAGGCAGAGGCCTTGGAGATTTCCATGAGACTACATGAGACTTCGATGGAAGATCCTAATTTAGGAGTTCGGCAGATCCACGTGCAGTTGCAGAATCTGTGCCTTGAGATGCAAATCTTGAATCAAGATAGGACAGTTTGGTCAGAGGTGCGCGAGGAGGTATGGTGTTTGAAATGCAAGAGTCAGGGTCATGACAAAGACCACTACCCAGTCTTTACAAAGTACCTTGCAGGAGGAGAACCAATTCCTTTAAGGCCAAAAGCTCAAGCAGGACCTAGCATGGCACCTGCTTTATGGTTTTCTATTTGTTAGGTAGCCGGAAAACATGCCATGGATAACTGTCACTTGCTACAAAAGCATGTGCAAATGCCGCAACAGTTGTTCTACAATTTTTGCAGATCGGTAGGACATGATGAGCATACCTACAGGAGTTATGAATTGATGATGGATAGAAATCCCACCTATAGGTTTCAAGCTGAAATGTGGCCCCTTGACAAGAATGTAGGGATAGCGCAGACTAGATTTCAAGGGCATGGATGAGGCCGAGGCAGAGGAGGACCTAGTAGAGGTTGCAGATAGTTGATTTGCTACAATTACGAAGGGCCAGGACACTATGCCCACGATTGCACTAATCCAATGTGCCCGTCGTGCAAGTATTTCACGTTGTTTGATCATGAAACATAAGATTTTCCTACAATGATAGCTAGGATATGTAACAAAGGGGCGCTACCACCTCCCTCGACTTAGAACCTATAGATGATGAGGTCTGAGTCATGCGAGGAAGACCCGAACATAAATATAGTGCTCCGAAGTGGAATTACGATAGGGGATGAAAAGGGGAAATAACCGAAAGATAGTACATGGGTTCGCAAAGTGCTGACAAAAGAGGCCGAGTTCGATTTGGAGCACGCCCGTGAAGCATTCATGGAAGCTAAGAAGAGCTTCATTAAGGCCTCCACTTCAGGAAGCAAGGATAAGTCTAAGCCAGTGATGGACCCATTTATGCTAACAACTTTCCTGGAAACATGTATGAAGTTACTGCATGACAGTAAGGCTATGAAAGGGTTACAAGAACTTATCAATAGATGTGTTGGGACTGCACCAGGTGAACCGCACGTAGTTCACAAGATTGGAAAGCATAAAACAACGACGGGGTGTGAAATGAGACTCATCACGCAGTTCAGAGAATACGAAATGGATCAAGTCATTCTAGATTTGGGATCAAATGCGAGCGTTCTACCGAAAAACACATGGGAGCGCATGGGGAGACCTGTGCTGCAATGGTCTCCAATTTAGCTAAGGATGGAAAATCAGAAGAAAATAATACCCATGGGGTGGCTACAGGGAGTGACCGTGGATATTGAGGGAGCAAGCGCATTGGAAGATTTTGAAGTAATAGAGATTGTTGATGACAACAACCCATACCCTGTGCTCTTGGGAATTGACTGAGCTACTGATATGAATGGGGAAATCAAGTTGAAGAAGCAAAAAATAATATTTGAGAAGAAATCACTGCGCGTAATAATACCAGTAGATCCTGGTGAAGGATCACGCTATACGGAGCCGGTTCGCGATTATGAGAGTGATGATGATCTGGACTGCATCGATAAGATAAAAAACGAAACCAAGACTGGGTGAATCCCACCACGCATGGGTGGATTACATGGGAGCACAAGAGCTCCTGTGCTTTGGATTCAAATGAGGAAATAGAACGCTGGAAAAATCAGTTACATGAAGTAACTATGATGAATTGCAATATGATGATCAGGTCAATGCGTTGTGTGTCGTCAGAGGTAAGAATTATGCCTACTTGTGATGGGATGAATGAGGTAGATATCTTTTTGGATGCATTCAAAAGGGAAGTGTGAGAAAAACAATGCTTCCAGGCCTTGGCTTGGGCACTACACGCTATGCCCGCAAGTTGGTGGGGTACACTCAAGGGGAGTTTTGATGATTGGCGCGAATGTAGAAAAATGATGCGAACACGATTTGGGAAGACTAAGATGTGACAGATAGACAAGTATGATGGGCAGAATGATCTGCACACACATCTAGCCAAATGGACACAGGCTTATGGAGAAAATCCAACAACCAGAGTGGGTTCACATATTTTTTCATACCTTGGATGTTATCCCAATGAATTGGTATGTAGAAACAAAGCTTCGCCATGGGACAGGTGAATGGGATATCCTATGCAAAGGATTCATGATGACATTTATTCTTGAGGATGGGTTTGACGGTATTGATGGAGCGCTACAAGAGGTGAAAGCAGCCATCTTTAGGATACCACGGGATCCTTTAGACCTGACGCAGCCTGAATGGGCTACTCAGTTGAGTCGCGTGCTGGAATGTTATAATGTAACTGCTGAAGAAGAGGACGAGGATCTGCGAAGATTAACATTCCAAAGACAAAAGGCCACCACGAGGTTCAGGGACCATAGATTGAGAACCTTGATATAACTGTGCTAGTAAAAACTAGACATGTGAACATTGGTACGGAGGCGGAACCCAAGTTCGTGAAGATTGGAGACTACTGGGACGACATGATGATGGATAAGGTCACTGAATTACTCCGCGACTATTAGGACTTATTCCCTACCAAGTTTACCGATTTGAAAGAAATAATTGGAGATCTAGGAGTGATGAAGATCACACTAAAGCCCAACCCAAAGCTAGTTAAGCAGAGGCATTACTGCCTAAATCCAAAATACAAGGAGAAGGTCCACTTAGAGCTAGACATAATGCTAGTAGTAGGCATCATTGAGCCTATGGAAGATTCTAATTGGGTAAGCCCAATGGTGGTGCAAGAGAAGAAGAAGAAGGATGAGATAAGGATATGCATGGATCTTAGAAAGTTGAATGACACCTGTGTGCATGTTCCTTTCCCTACTCTGTTCATAGATGAAGTGTTGGACAATGTAGGTGGCCTGGAAGCATACTCCTTCATTGATGGGTTCTCTAGGTACCACCAAATCAAAATCGCACTGGAGGATAGGAGCAAGACAACCTTCACAACTGAGTGGGGTTAATTTCAATATACTATATTGTCATTTGGGTTGAAGAATGTGCCTTCTATCTTTTCGCACGTGGTTGTTGCGGCGTTCAAGGAATTTATTCATAAGTTCCAAGAGGTCTATTTTGATGACTGGACTGTATTTGGACTGGTTAAGCGCCATGTAGCAAGCTTGCGCTTGATGTTGGATACCTGTCGAAGATACTAGTTCGCGCTCAACCTCAAGAAGTGTCTATTTTGCATTCCTTTTGGGAATCTATTGGGGCATGTGGTTTGCAGACAAGGCTTGATGGTAGACCCCACAAAGATTGTGGTGATTCTAAACTTGGAAGTGCCACAGAGTGTGAAACAATTGCGCGCTACCTTGGGACATACAGGATATTACAGAAAGTTTATCAAAGGCTATGCCCAAATCAACGCGCTGATGGAAAAATTGTTGGAGAAGGATGTCTCTTTCTATTGGAACAATGACTTAAGAAAATCTTGGATATATTGAAAGAAAAGATGGTTACCACGCCGATTCTAGTCTTCCCAGACTGGAAGAAAGAATTTCATGTACATGTTGATGCATCATGTATAACGCTAGGAGAAGTACTATAATAGGATGGAGAAGAAGGCTTGGACCACCCTATCATATTCGCAAGCCGCAGATTATCCAAAGAAGAAAACAACTATTCCACCACTGAACGCGAGGGGCTAGCTATGGTGTATGCGCTCCAGAAGTATCGACATTACTTGCTAGGGGGTCACTTTAAGATGTATATGGATCACTCCATGCTGAAGTACCTAGTCAATAAGCCTGTGTTGGGGGAGGCGCATCTATAGATGGATCTTATTGTTCCAAGAGTACGATTTTGAAGTTGTTGTGAAGCATGGATGATTAAACGTGGGACCTGACCACCTGTTGTACATCGAGAGAAGGGAGGAACCTACTAATTTGGAGGAAGGATTACCTAACACGCAGCTCTTTGTTATATGCATTGCGGATGGACATTTCGAGGATATAATTCACTTCCTAACAAATTGAACTGCGCTGGAAGGATAATCTGTCCAGCAAAAGAAGGAATTAGTGGTGTGCGCGGAAAACTTCTCTATCATTGTTGGGAATCTATACAAAATGGGGTATGATGAAATACTACGAAGATATGTACCTGAATTTGAACGAAGCAGCATCCTCACAGACACTTATGGGGTGCTGCAGGAGGACATTATACAGGAAGAGCAACTGCGTAGAAGATTCTACGCGCAGGTTTGTTGTGGTCAACCCTTCATCAGGATTCAAAAGCATATTTCAAGGCATGTATGTATGTCAAAGAATAGGCAAGCCGTCATGGAGGGATGAAATTCATTTGAATCCACAAATGACGTTGCAACCTTTTGAAAAATGGGCAATAGATTTTGTAGGACCTATTTAGCCTCAAGGAAAGATAGGTGCGAGGTACATTATCACTGTGACTGAGTATTTGACTCGTTGGGAAGAAGCACATCTGGTGAAGGATTACATGCGCATGACTGCTACAGCGTTTCTATTTGAACATGTACTAATGTGATTTGGATGCCCAAAGATTTTGATGAGTGATCGGGGTACACACTTTCTAAACGGAACGATCAACGCACTGACGGAATAATTTTAAGTGTATCATCAAAAGAGTACACCTTATCACCCACAGGCTAACGGGACAGTGGAGGCATTCAACAAAGTACTAGAGACCGTGCTAACCAAGGTATGTAATGCTCAATGAAGTGATTGGGACCTACGCATACCTGCAATATTATGGGCTTATCAGATGACGTGTAAGAAGTTAACAGGACAGACACCCTTTAGGTTGGTATATGGGGTTGAAGCGGTGATGCCTATGGAATACATCATGCCTAGTCTGCGCATAGTAGCACTCACAGGTATGACGGATCATAGGGCCTTGGAAGAAAGGCTCACGCAATTGGATGAGCTCGAAGAAGAGATATTTTTGGCTGGATTTCACTAGCAGGTCCAAAAGCAATGATAAAAGGCATGACACAACCGACATATTAAGTTGTGCACCTTTAAGGTGAATGACTTGGTGCTATTGTATGATAGTAAGTTCGATAAATTTCTAGGGAAATTCAGAATGCATTGGTTGAGGCCCTATGTTATTAAGGAGATTACCGATGGTGGCGCAGTCTAGTTGTTTAAGTTGAATGGAGATACCTTCCCAGGAAAAGTGAATGGCAGTTGTTTGCAGCCATACACAGGTGGCTCGGCCATCTGACTAGCCGACAACAACATAGTCTTAGCACTCCAGGTAGCTGAAAGGAAGCACATGACTATAAACTACACTGTCGGGTTTGGAGCATTGCGTGATTTCAAGACTGCGCGATGCAGCGAAGTGTCACAGGGTCTGCGATAGCGCGAAGACAGTTGTGCTTGCACATAGGTCTGCCGAAAAGTGACCGTTAAAGTCACTATTCATGATTTGATGGTCGATTTGACACCAAATGGAGTGGGCGGCAGGCATTTAAGGCGATATTTATGGGTTAGATTCTTGAAAATCTATGACGAGCCTAGCATTAATGGACCAAATGTGGGGGGAACGGTTGAATTTGAATTCAAAAGGACCTATAAATTACAAGTGGTTGTCCAGTGAAAAACACCTGGCATTTTGAGAATTGATTTGTTGCGAGCTCAAGTATACATGAACTGAGACCTATTCGAGACTCTCAAAGCAAATTCATTATTTGAGCAACTACCAGAGACACTGCAAGAATTGTGGAATAGCGATATGTTAGCACCCGCAGAAGCCATGGGCATAGGAGTAGTGATAGCTGAAGAAGCCGCGCAGGAAATTGTGGTAGTAGAAGCCCTAGAGAGCACCAAAATAATCATTGAGGTCCCTAAATCACCCAGAGCACCGATACCTAAGAAGGATAAGCAAGCTATGATACTAGTGCGCATCTCACCAAGAAACCCACAGAGGACCAAGCTCACCTTGCAGGAAAAGGCGAAGGACATTATTCTAGAGGCCGACGAGGAGGAATCTAAAGTAATCCTGGTGGAGGAGGAGGACAAAGAAATGGAAGTTGAAACCTAGGGTACGGACCCTATTACCAGGCTACCAGAATATGTTCCGTTGCACAAGGGCAAAGCCAAAGTGTCAAAGGACATAGATGAGAGAAAGATCTCTCTGCAAAATCCATTACTCCCTGACAATATTGTTTTTGAGTGACCACACTTAGGGCGAGTTCCTGTACTGAAGTTTGAATTTTGGGACCTCGCGGATCATGAGAAATTCCTACATTTAGTGACTGAGGAGCTAATGTGCCGACGGATTGACGCAATGGCTAGAATGATTGAATTGGAGCCATGCAAATGGCTCATGGGTGTAGAGAATGTCGGGTTTCTAAAAATGCTCTAGGTATCGTATTACCACCATGCCCCAGTGATCGTATTCATCATTAAGTAGCTACTCTTCTTGGTGCATGATTGGTGTTTGTGGCTGGAGGAGCCCATTCCCATCACAGACCACTTGATTCATCGAATCACACAGATGCCTTACTCAGGGGAGGATCCAGCCAATATTTCATAAGGCAAAGGTGGCGAGTCGGTCCTCATGGAAGTGATGAATAAGAAGTTCAAGTTGGAGAAAAAGAAGCAAGGATATGCCATCTCCAGCATTAACAACCCCGCAATTAGGGTCACGACACAAAAACTAGTAGGAAAAGTGATGCGAAAGTGTTGCACAGATGAGGTGTCTATGCCTGTGATTGCACTAGCGGCCCAATGTATGAAAGGAGTCCAGTTCAACTAGGTGAACTATTTATGCAACGAGTTCCTTTCGAACTATCGCAAGGCACAAGAGTAGGGAAAAATGTTTCACTATGCGTGGCTCCTATTGTCAATCGTACTGGTGGCGTGGGAGCTACCCAAAGGTAGCCAATTCCCTTCGGTCACACCGGACCTTCCAAAGGCAGCGAAGTACACTTCGTTGTGGGTGACCAAGGATGCATAGTGAATAAGAGAAATTAAGATATTTTGGGTATTAATGGAGATGAATATATGGATGGGGATCAATCACAAGCCACGGTTGTTGCCCATATTATATGCCAGTCTAAAGATATTTTCAGAATTCAAAGTGGATTTCCACCATGTATTTATCAAGGCACAAAAGGACCCTACAAAGACATGGCATAACCTCCCATATTTGGCGACAGATGATGTGATTTTTGCAATCCTCTAGTCTAGGTTGTCGGAGTGGTGCGCTCCAGCAGGCTCCACGGTGGAAATGGATAAGTCTGCTATGTAGCACAAGAAGGAAGAGACAAAGCTCTAAATGGTGTAGCTGGCGGAGAAGCGCAAAAAGGAGGAAGCAACAGCTAAGGCCCAGGAAGCGCATGACGCCATGAAATTAGCAGAGCAGTAGAAAATAGGAGGAGAAGAGTGTGAAGGACAGAAGTCACCTTCACTCGGAACTCAGGTAGAAATAGAGACAGAACAAGGTGGCGTGGACCCACAGACGACATCCACCCAACTCAAGCATTCACGACCGCGAGAGTAGGCAGTGCCACAAAAGAAAACAAAGGCATCAAAGACATCCTTCAACCCAATCACCCTCATTGAGGGCAATTTGCATGATATTGGAGAAACGGTGAGGGATATCACACGGAGGCTCTCTAATAGTTCAAAGAGAAACATCAGTTGGTATTGGGGGCTCTCCAGATAGAGTTGTAGGAGTTGCAAGTACACACTCCATAGGCTGGCACATTGTCCACCAGCCTCGTGATCGGCACTTCATCTGCCAAGGAGATGTCGTGCACAAGGGTTACCAACACGATAGTGCTACTAGATGGGGCACTTACTGCAGAGAAGGAGGCCGAAAGGCCCATGATTAGTAGTTTGAAAGGGTAGGATTGAACATGTCTACACTCCCTAGGGAGATGTTGTACCTCTTACAGGATGGAGTCACCATGGAACTTAGGGCCCGGGAGAGTCGCACTCTACAGGTGATGAGCGAGCAGTGCATCAATATTGAAAATTTGGGCATGTAGTGCAATGAGGCAATGGAGCAAAACAAGCTGATTATGTAGGTAGTAGAGGAAGCCTGTTGGATGGTCTTGGGGTTGGACATCCAGGCAGAAGAGCTGGTGGAGGCGCACGTCCGCAAGTTAGCCACAAGGGTGCATGATGCTCCAGTGAAGATGGCCAGGGTTCAGCAGGAGTTGAACATGTAGATCATAGAAATACAGTTGAAGGGAGCCTTCAACTCTACCGAAAGTCAAGGAACAATGTACCACCACTATTACAACAATAATAGCGTCGATTGACAGCGCAGTGGTAGACTGCATATAGTTGTTTGAACATTCATTCGAGGTCCTAACCACCTTGTAGGAGGACCCGAATGTAGAGCACCTAGAGACAGAGGCGCACGAGCTATAGTAGAGGTATGACGAGGTAAAAAGGAACGCGTAGACAGTTGCCCTTACATAGAGGCTCGCATGGATGCAGGAGGCAAAGGGGCTAAAGGAATAGGTGGATGCCGCTTGGCATAAGGAAGCAATTTTAAAAGTGCACCTACAGCCATGGATAGACGAGGCTTATGCGATCACAACCTCCACTGACGGGAAGCTAGAAAAACTGCAAGAAGCTTAGCAGAAGATTCAGAGCAGAAGTTCAGCAACAGTCACCGAACAATGAGTGGAAGAAGTCCAGCAGCGGGCCACTCAGTGTGTTGCTGACGTTGCGGTGATCCAAACAAAGCTAGGAACTCTTCGCGCCAAGATCTACGCACCTACAGAGTGACTCGAGGGTGAGTCACAATGTTTGTGTTGGGGGCCTGTTGGGTGCGGGATCCCCCAAGGGCAGTTTTGGGGCTTAAAGCCCAAATTTTTGTCTAATTTTGTAATCCAAATGTAAAGATTCCGTATTTTGTGGTCGCAGAGAATGTAGTTGTTAAAGAGTCATAGGGTTGTCTGCCCTTATTTTGAAAATGTAATGTCAGTTGTAGAAGATCTACCCATGGTCCGCAGACCATGGGATTGTATAAATAAAGTTAAGCTCTAAGTAGATAGGCAGAAAATGAAGATAATTGAATCATGGAATAAGATATGATGTATGAGAGATAGCTTTGAGTAGAAGTTTAAGTTTTGGGTTATATCATAGGTAGAGGCTCTGCAGCTGAGTGCGCGGACCCCTATAGCTGAGCATGCAGGGTGGTTTGAGTTTGTAATCATTCAAAATTGTCAATAAAGAGAAGTATTCTACAATTTTTGCATCTTTATTTCCTGTTTATGCATCTGTTATATTGGGTATAAATTCCACTTATAATGCTTATATGATGCACGAATATATGTAATTGTGTTGGATAAGTGACTGCAAGTAGGAACTTCTATTTAGGTGAAGATAACTAAGATCTGATAATAAAACACTTAGCCTAGTTAGGAAGATATTGCAGTTCATTGCCTTCACAACGCGAAAGGACTTCATCCCCTGGTTAGGGTTACGCAGAAGATGATTGTACCCTTCCGTGAAGGTACTGTAGGGTGGAACAGAGGGTTAAGCAACCTGCATGAAGGCAAATATCACTGGAATAAAATGACATCACATCCATCTCAAGGGTGCAGAAACTCGGTTCCAGCGTCTCCCCATACTGCTTTGGGTCAGACTTCAGTCTGCACTCCGTGGGCTGATGCCGAAAGGGCCAGTAGTGTAGGGATTTGTTTGCCTAACTAACGTTGAACCTAGGTCAGGCCCCCACAAGCCAACAAGAGGGATTGTTGAAGAAAATGTAACTAGGTTCACTCTTCATAAATTTAATTTTGATATTTGTATTTATTCAAGAAAAGATAAATTATTTTTATAGTATTTGTCAATGAGTTTCTTGCTCATTGAAAATAGGTCAAGCATGTTTTAAAGTGCTTCTAGAAAGTCAAAGTCAAAATGTAATTATGATGAGACCCTTTAAGGGCATGCTACATCATGAATGTCAATGTACAAGGTCATGGGAACTCCTCCAAGACAAGTCAAATCCTCTCCTAGCATCAACAAAGTCTCAAAGTAGAAAAATAATGAAGAAAAGATGAATTATAGCGAAACTGTCAAGTTGGCCTAGTAGATAGTCATGTTGGCTTGAAGAGCAGGGACGTACCTCTATTTATAGAGGTTTTCCACTCCTCAAAATCATAATGAATTCTCTCTGAAATCAACGAGGGTATAATTCAAGAAAAACAGTACTAAGGAGGACGAACAAAGCCAAGGGAAAGGGTTTACAAGGGAAACAAGCAAGGAGGAAGAATGATGAAGAAAGGAGGTTTGTTGTTGTCATTATAGAAGTAAAAAGTATCTTGGTTTTGGGCTAAGAAATAAGGACCATAAGGCCTCTCCAACTAGCGCAAAAGAAGGAAAAGACAACGAGAAGGAGATTGTTTTAGGGTTTCTATCCATACGTGCAACAAGTAAACCTTTGCAGATTTGAAAGCAGAAGAAGGCAACAACATTTAATGTGTATCTAGGTATACAAGGTTTCCAAAGGAAAGAAAATAAGACTCTCTCTATAACAAGTAAATAATCCCTAATGTTCCAGGGTTTCCTAACTTAGACAAGCAACATAAGAAGGATGAAGTGCTAAGGAGAAAAGTGCCAGAAGATAGAGGCCCATGTGCCAGAAGTTATAGCGTAGAAGCAGGAAGGATTTGATTTGTGCTTGGAGGATATCCTATTCAAGGATCTAGGGTTTGGCAATTTTTCAAATAAGAAGCTTCAATAAGAGAAAACTTTCCAAGGGTTTTCCTCTCAATAGTGGAGAGGTTTTTTCCCTGGCAGAGAGCCAAACTTCGTGTTCTTGTTATTTTGTTTTGGTAGTAGTTTGATGAAGTATACACATATGCACTAATAATAATAATAAGAAGCATAAGCTAACAAGAAAATTAAAAAGACTACAAATATTTATTAAGTAATGAAGAATCATTACAACACTACTTTTCCCTAGATTCTTCAACACTTGTCTCTCAGGATTTACCGCAATCCAAACCTTGATCACTAGGCCCTAAAATGAGATTTCTCCCTCAAGATTTACTGTGTATCCTGACAAAACCGATCAATGGATTCCTAGGCCTTTGGGAATGAACCTTGAGACTACCTCCACCCTGAATTCCAAAATCCATTTGACAACCAAAGCTCAACAACTTAAATAAACATCACAACATAACATGGCATCTAGAGAAAGGCTAGGATAGGCTAAAATCAACTATCATAACCTGACAAGACCATGCCAACAATAGCAAGAGAACCATACACCAACATGAAAATCCATGCATGTCCAAAATAGCTAGGAAACCACACATGCAAAAGGTTACTTGCAAGTATTGCTACTGAACTTGCTTGATCCTACTTTCCTTTCCTTGATCCTTTCTGGCTTTTACTTTCCTTCCATTGCTTTCCATTTTCCTTTGCTCCAAACTAGAGTTCTCCAAGAAAACTCTAAGTGACCAAGAGAGTGAGAGAAAGAGAGAGAGAAGAATAATGAGAGAGCTCCCAACTTGAACTGGCTAAGAGCTTACACTATCAAGACCTAACACTGAGCAACCTGCCAACTGATCATCAAAATATATTTTATTAATGAGGCCTCTAATTTCTTCATTTTCCATTATTTTCCTTCAATTTCCTCCTCACATGCAACCTATGACCTTTCACCTTTCTTTTCTCCTAATTTCCATTATTTTCATAACTAAAAGTGCCAAAAATGCCTTTCTCCCTTTTAATTCCTTTGCCTTAGCCTTTTCCAACTTCCTTAGCCAAAACACACATCTAGTGATGCCCACTAAGACATATTTTCCCAACATTCATCTTGGAATATTTGTCCCTTACCCGTGGTCTTATTTTTCCTTTATTTACTTTTGTTACATGAAAGTTTCACTAGGGTTGTTACATATAAAGGGTAGAAACTGGTTCTGGTCATGAAGGAACTTCTCAAAACACTTAGAGGTCAAGAGGCTAGCTAAGAATACCACTCATTGCAGTGGTTCCTTAATGAAGGGTAGAATACCAAGTGAAAGAATATGATCGTTCAAGAAGATGGTGACGATGGAATGAGAAAACCAAGGCTTATCTGGCAAAAACAGGCTAATAAAAAATGGAAATCATGTGGAATAAAATGGGAATGGTTTAGTTTTTGCACAATCTTAAAACGTGGGAAACTATGCTTGAGAGTGTTTTCATTTTAACACAAGCTTGAAATAGAGAAAAGCTATGCTTTAAAGTGGTTTCAGTTTTACACAAGCTTGAAACAAAGAAAAACTATGCTTGAAAGTGGTTTCATTTTTACACAAGTTTGAAACAGAGAAAAACTATGCTTGAAATAAGTTTTCATGCCCCTAGCATAATGACTCAATTCTGGACACATGCCCCCCAAAGATTCATTTCATTCACCTAATTAGACTATTTCTTACTAATAGGTAGATGGAATGAAGCTTTATTTACGAGATCAAATGAAAAACTTGACTTGGAATTTACGAGATCAAATCAAAGACTCGAATTGGAAGGGCATATGTTTCATTTTTTAACGAGCTTAATACAATAAAATAACTATGATCATAGGACCTTGTTTCATTTTTTAACAATCTTGACATAAGAAATGGAATTCTACTTTGGGAACCTTGTTTCTTTTTTTAAGGAGCTTGACACAAGAAAAGGAAATTTTCTTTGGGACCTCTAGTTATATTAATCATGGCTCCCAGAGACCATGGGTTTCAAGAAGCTCCCATTATATGGGAGGACAATTTTCTGGAAGGGATATAGTTCAAAGGATCCAATGGAAATATTAAGAGCTAGTGCCACGAGTACATGATGCACTACATCACCTACTAGATCATTAGTAGACGTGGGCATGGAACATGTTGCCACATAATTAATCTATGGAGGGGGACATACCACTTTCATATAAGGACCATTTAGTGAATTTGGTTGATTTGGAGTCAAATTAGGACCAGCGAATGAAAGTTGTTCAATGGTCACGATTATTCCTTCTTGCGGAAAAAACATCACACAAAAGAGTGAAGAGACAAGAGATCCCATGTCATAAATATAGTCACACCCAAGGAGTAATTTAAAATCCAAAGGGCCTTGGACTACCAAAACATATATATATATATATATATATATATATATATAATATATATATATATATATATATATATATTATATATATATATATATATATATTATTATATATATATCTATATATATATATATTATATATATATAGAGAGAGAGAGAGAGAGAGAGAGAGAGAGAATATTTCCTCCCAAAATAATAGGAAATTAAGGAACGATCCCTAATAGTTGACTCATTCCTCTATTTAAAGCCAATAGATTTTGGGTAACGCGCACAAGATGTAGGGACTCGGAAAATTTCTAAGCAGTTGAGGACTGAAGACTAACAGATGCACCTTTTTCTATGATTTTTCTTGGTATGAGCAATATTATAAGCTTTTACTATGATTTGGAATGGCATATAAGGAGGAAGACAATATCCTGTTAATCGACTCCAATAAAAGGAAGCGACCATACTACTTGGAGGGGGTGTTGTGGGAATGAGAGAACTTCCCCCTTGTGCTATAGGAATGAAATAACTTCTCTCGTATTCTATGGGAATGGGAGGATTTCCCCCATATGCCATGGGAACACAAGGATTTCCCTGTTGTGTCGTTAGAATGGGAGGATTTCCCCTAGTTCATTGGAACCTGAAGAAACGAGAAGAACCTAAGCGGTATGAACTTGACTCTATATGGGAAAGGTACGATCAACTGAAGGTGGAATTGATTCAATTATTTTCTCAACCTATGATTTTTCTTGAATAGATTCATGGGATTCACGTTTAGAGAGAGTGGGATTGAATGGAGATGGATGATAATCAATCACTTCATCAACTAGTGGAGGATTGGGAAAAAATCATTCGATAACTAGACGAAAGAGAAGGCTAATAAGTTTTATGGTTTTCTAACACTTTTGAGGCTTCATCCATATAAGGAAAAAGGTGAGTATGATGATTAAATTCATGTAACATATAGGGAAACTTAACTTTACCCTTCTTTCCATGGATCGTATGATCACTAGTTGAAGGTTTGTCATTGGCATGATCTCTAGGGGTTGATGTGAGCCTGTGGACCACACTTCTAATACCTTTGGAATACCAGGACAATCTCTAAGAAGGTGGTAACCCTTACATAACTTTCAAGGGAATTTAACTTTACGAGGATGATTTGAAGGTTTCTCCATACTAGTTGCATTCATAGCAACGTTAGCTTGGTTTCCCCCTGATCTAGGTGGATCTTCAGATACAATGGCATGGAAAAGAAAATATCCTGACATCAAATTGAAGTGCTCTTCATCCTGATTCCAAGGGTGTGAACAGCACTCCAATCCGAGTCCGAATGAGGAAGTTATGGTAGAAATAATATTTTCTTACCCCTTTGAAAAAGGAGGCATTTTAATGGTTTTAAGCCTTTTAAAGGGGAATTGCATCAAAAAATGTGTAGAGGGCAGATTCCACAACCTCCGATTAGCGATCACCAATTTATCAAGTCAGAGGAAGGCCTCCCCATTGATCGAGCAGGGCTAGGAGACGTAGTATGAGTTGGACGAACTCCATTATCAAGTTTTTGTGTCTTCCTTCATGCTTTTATGTGTTTCTACTTCTTTTCTTTTGTACACATTAAGTTTTCTATGTTAAGCTACAATTTTTACATGTGATTCTTTTCATACATCTATAAGCGAAAGTATTCTGGATCAAGTGGTATCAGAGCAAGTCTTTTTAGATGTGAATTGCATGTTTGTATGCTAACAAGAGACAGCCTCTGAAGAGGGGAAGGGGAATTAGAGCCTTTCGATCCCGAAGCAGGGCGTGCACATCGAAGGAGAAACATGACAAAAGATGATGCTCATCTTGAAGAGGAGCACAATTTTTGCAAGACCTTCTATTCAATGGCAGAGAATATCAGTCAGCTGGTTTTAAGGGTGGAGAAAGCAGAGGAGAGAAACCCGGAAGGACAAGGTTCAGCACATGGGAATGGTGGAGAAGAAACCCCCTCCTTCTCCTTCTGGGAGTGAAGGTTCTCCTTCCTCTCACCACCATAATCATAGAAATTCAAAGGATGCATCTAAGAAGACTTTCTTTAAATTAGATGTTAAATCTGTTCTTCCCATGTTTAATGGTGAAAGAAATGCAGAAAAGCTTAATAATTGGATTAGGCAGATTGAGGTCTACTGCAGGTTAGAGCAAATCGTGGAGGATGAGGCAAAGATTCAGCTGGCATCTCTACAGCTGAGCAGCACCACTCTCATTTGGTGGGATAGCAAATTACAATGCAATAAGAATGTGGGTAACCTCTTTTCCTCATGGCCTGATTTTATTTTTGCGTTAAAGGAACAGTTTTATCCCTTAGGATACAAGCAAAAAGCTTTGATGAATTGGTAGTATTTAAGGCAAGGCAAAGGTCAGGATGTTCAGTGTTTTACAGAGGAGTTTAGAAAGCAAGCACTTAATCTAGGTATTACACTTGATACACCTGAAGTTGTAACTAAGTATATTGGCTCATTGTATAGCTATATTAGGCATTCATTGGTGTTATTTGAACCAACCACTATTGACTCAACCAGCGTGAAGGCAATTCATATTGAGAATAGGGGAAAAAGTGAAAAGGATGATCAGTCCAGAAAGCCACCATTCAAACCTCCCAATGGTAAATCAAAAGCGAAATGGAAAGGAAAGGAGAAGAAAATGGCAACAGCCAAAGAGGGAGAATGGTCGTATTGCAATAATTGCAAAAAGGAAGGCCACGATGACGATCACTGTTGGAAACAACACTCAGAAAAGCGTCCAAAGAAGTATGGAGGAAAATGGAAGCAGAAGACAGTGGCAACAGTGCAGCAAGACCTTGGATCATATTTGGGAGATGAAGTGTTGATCACAGCAGCAGGAACAAAAGGTACTCTTACACCTCATGTTAATTCTGAATCGCATGAAGGAACTAGTTCTATAAAGGAGTCCCTTCCTAATGACCGAAAGAGAATTAAGCTGTTTCATATCAGAGTTGTTGTAAATCATACTAAAGTAGAAACTATGTTTGATACTAGGTCCCAAGCAAACTTAATTGCAGAATCCCTCGTAAAGAAACTCGGCTTAGAAACAAAACCACATCCGAAACCTTACCTGCTTGGATGGATACATGATAAAGCAAAACTGAATGTCACCAAGAAATGTAAAGTCAAATTTGTGATCATTTCTAAGCTATTGGATGAAGTAGAACTAGATGTAATACCATTGGATATCTGTGGCATGGTGTTAGGGAGTCCATATATGTATGATAGAAAGGCAGTCTTTTTCCGTCATGAAAATAAATACCAAATCACAAAAGATGGGGTAGAATATATAGTAAGGGATCATCAAAATAAAATCAATGCCATCCTTGTAAGCACTGGACAAATGAAAAGACCGGTGAATTCCAGTAAGGGTTGCATGCTTATGGTTGTAAGGGGAAAAGAGGTAAAATTAGCTGATGCTTTCCAGGGCTGCGATTAGGAACATAAACAAGAATTAATTGAATTAATTTCTAATTATGATGAGTTGTTTCAGGAACTGAAGGGATTACCTCCAAAGAGGGGAATCCAGCATGAAATCCATTTGCAGCATGACACTCCTTTGCCAAATATTGGCATGTACAGGATGTCGACTATTGAGATGGAGGAAATCAAGAAACAGGTGCAGGAATTGTTGGACCAAGGGGTCATCAGGCCGAGCACTTCTCCATGTGGATCACCAATTGTCTTAGTCCCAAAGAAAGACGACACATGGAGGATGTGCATGGATTACCGTGCGCTAAACAAAATTACGGTGAAAAATCACTACCCTCTTCCACACATTGATGACTTATTAGATCAATTAAACAATGTTGTTTATTTCACAAAATTGGATTGTGCAGTGGTTATCACCAGGTCCAAATCACAAAGAAGGACGTGTAGAAAACCGCCTTCAAGACCAAACAAGGGTTATTCGAATGGATGGTGATGCCATTCGGGCTTTGCAACGCTCCAGCCAATTTTATGAGAGTCATGAATGATCTCTTTCGGCCTTTCCTTGATGAATTTGTTCTTGTATATTTAGATGATATACTTGTCTTTAGTAAGAGTTGGGTTGAACGTGTGTTATGTAAAGAAAGTGCTTGATGTACTGAAAAAAGAAAAACTCTTTGTAAAGTTGTCAAAGTGTGAGTTTGGGAAAACCTCTTTGGGTTACCTAGGTCATATTGTTGGTCACGGTAAGTTAAACATTGATCCCTCTAAAGTTGAAGCAATTATAAATTGGCCTAAACCTACTAGTGTAACCAAGGTCCGCAACTTTTTAGGTGCAGTCCAGTATTGGAGGAGATTTATTGCTAATTTCTCTATTATTGCAGCACCTTTTCACACATTGACAAGTGTGAAATAGGTCTTCCAATGGGGAGGAACACAGTAGAAGTCCTTCGAAACATTGAAGGAAAAGATCAGCACCACGCCAGTCTTAGCCTTACCCAATCTCCAACAGCCATTCGAGATCAAAACCGATGCCAGCGATTATGCCATGGGAGTTGTACTGATGTAGCACAAGAAGCCGATTTGTTACCATTTTGAGGAGTTTTCTCAAGTTGTGATAAACTACCCCACGTATGACAAGGAGCTTTATGCCTTGGTGCAGAGTGTGAAAAAGTGGAAACACTACCTGATTGGCAAGGAGACCATCATCCATACGGATCATCAACCCTTGCAGTACCTTCAATCACAAACCAAGTTGCAGCAATCTCCTCATTTTAGGTGGATGGGTTTTCTTCAATAGTTTCATCTGGTAATAAATTATAAGAAGGGCACTAGAAACAAGGTGGTCGATATGCTATCTCGCCTTCCTATTTCTGCTTCTGTTATTTTGCATAATGCTTCATTTTCTTTTGAGAGTTATGTTAAACAATATGCTAACGATGATGACTTTAAGGAGATTTATGAAAAACTAACCCATGGTTCACAGGTGGACAACTATCACTTGCAAGGGAAACTGTTGTATCACCTTGGTAAATTGTGTAGTCCCACAAGGGAAAGAGTACATGTAATTTGAGAGGCCCACACCTCTCTTGTGTCTGGACACTTTGGTGTCAAAAAGACTTTATGTCATGTACAAAGATTTTGTTTTTGGTCTCATATGAAAAACATTGTGACTCGCTATGTAAAGGGTTATGTGATGTGTTCTGTTTCAAAGCCCTCTAATAGAAAACTCGGGCTCTACACACCACTCCCTATTCCAAGTCATCGATGGAAAAGTGTGTCAATGGACTGTGTAGGAGGTTTGCCTTTGTTTAGGAAGATTCACGACTATTTGTATGTTGTCGTTGACCGTTTTAGCAAGATGTGTATTCTTATGCCTTGTAAAAAGCAGATTACTGCAGAGAAGACTGCTTCTCTTTTCTTTCAACATGTTTGGGTCCATTTTGGATTACCCACATCTATTGTGTCAGATCAGGACTCTCGTTTTCTTGGAGAGTTCTGGACCAGCTTGTGGAAGATGATGGACACCAAATTGAAAAGAAGCACAACATTTCATCCGCAAACTGACAGACAGACAGAGGTTGTCAACCGTACCGTGGTACACTTGCTACGAGGCTATTGTGGGAAACATCCCAAGTTGTGGGATGAACATCTCCCATATGTACAACATTCCTACAACCGAGCAGTGCATTCATCTACACAGCATTCACCATTTGAGACATGTTTTGGCTACCTACCAAAGGACCCTTTTGATATGGTCTTTGGAAGGGAAGATGGCTCCAGTGGACGTAAGGATAAGGACAAAGCTCAGCCATTCATTCAGTGAATTCACCAGATTCACCAAGTAGTACAAGAGTAGTTGGAGAAAATTCAAGCCCATTACAAGGCTCGACATGACAAACACCGAGTCGACATGACAAGATGAAGGGAGAAGGGAAGAAGTTGAGACCAATCCAGTATGGTCCATTCACCATATTGGAGAAGATTGGAAACAATGCCTTTCGTCTTGATTTGCCGATTTATATGCAGATTTACTCAGTAGTGAATGTAGAGAACTTAAAGTTGTATGAGCCACCATTGATCATGGACACAGACGAGGTGGGCATAATTCCTACAGTTGATGATTTTTCTCCATAATATCTCGATGAGTTACCGAAAGACATCATCCTTGACAGAAGGACCAGGACTTCACGACAAGGAGATGTGGACTACCTTCGAGTGGGTTTGAAGGGAATGCACCCCAACAAGGCCAAATTTCTGGAGAAGGAAAAGGTGAGGGAACAATTCCCTCACTTTCCAATTGACTAATGAAAGCTTTTGGTGGTCCAAAAGCTCCTCAATGGAGAGGATTGATCTAGGTGGATCTTCAGATACAATGGCATGGAAAAGCTCAAAAATTCAACTGGTATAAAAGTGAATATCCTGACATCATATTGAAGTGCTCGTCACCCTGATTCCAATGGTTCAAACGACACTCCAATCCGAGTCCGGATGAGGAAGTTATGGCAGAAAGAAGATTTTCTTACCCCTTTGAAAAAGGAGGCATTTTCATGATTTTAAGACTTTTAAAGGGGAATCACATCGGAAAATGTGTAGAGGGCGGATTCCACAACCTCCGATCAGTGATCGTTGATCTATCGGGTTAGAGGAAGGAAAGTGATTAGGGCACATTATCGGAACTAGGCAGATGTGATTAGTGATTGCGATCGGCGATTGACATCGACATCGATGATCGGTGAAGAGCCCAGGCTGTAGCGATTGCAATCAGTTGACGTCGATATCGGTGATCGGTGGTCGACAATCCTTGCTGATAGGACCTTTGCTCCATAAATGTGCCATTTGCAATATGGGGGCCAGACCCAACGAGTATATCAGCCCGATTTGATAAATTTGAGGTCTGGGTCTTAAGGTTTCGATCGGGTTTTTTAGTGTTTTATGGGTATTTTATGTATTATCGTTTAAAATAATAAAAAGGCTATTTTTAAAGGGTAGTTGTGCTCGCCGATCCTTCACTCCACCGACTTCTATTCTGAACTAAACAACCCCCAATTTTAGTGGCCTTTGTCCTAAAGAAGATTATAAAAGCCAATGATTGGAAAAGGCATAGGGGAGAGGATTTTTTGGCACACAGTTCAAGGCAGCAACTTGTAGGAGGGCCGATTGATCATTTTGTCTGAATTGGGAAAATTTTATATGGTTTCTTCCCCTCTCGACACCCCGGACGCAGTGGTGATGTCCATTTCTCCATCTGAGTTCTTCTTTTCTCAACCATCTTTTAGAATGGAGGTATAAGCCTCTTTTTATGTAGCAGATGATTGTATTCTCTCTTTTCATGCAATTTAATATATAAAGGCTTCCCCATTGATCGAGCAGGGCTCGAAGATGTAGTCCGAGTTGGACAAACTCTGTTATCAAGTCTTTGTGTCTTCCTTCATGCTTTTAAGTGTTTCTGCTTCTTTTCTTGTGTACACATTAAGTTTTCTATGTTAAGTTGCAATTTTTACATGTGATTCTTTTCATACATCTATAAGCGAAAGTATCCTAGATCACCCACTTTCTTATTTTGCTTCTTCTTCTTCGTCTGTTTCTTCTTGTTCTTAGCCTCCTGGTTACTAGAATCAAGACTTTCACCAGGAAAGGAGGAAGAAATGGATGAAGAAACTTTAAGTCATGAATTTCATTACTATACTATTGACTAATATCAACGTTAAAATCCTTGAGATTTTTAAAATGAATTTTCACACAAAAAGTAGAAAGGAAAAATTGTTTGCTATCTAACTCCAAAAGAGTTAATATGATTAGGTGAGTGAATATGGTTGGTTTATATATAAGAATTGGCATGTTTTTACCTTTACACATAATTTTTCTTTGATAATGCCTTTTTTTGTGCAGATAATCAATGATATTGAGATCATTAAATAGATTCTCAGGTAGTTGAAATTCATATGTATGAGATGCATATCCATAAACCTCCTTTTCAAGATTTTGATTATTTTCTGGGACTCTATTATGTTAAATGAAAAAATAGTACATGCCTTTTTACTTCCCATAGCTAAATCTATGACATGTGATAGTAAAAATATAAGCGCACACACATATATTATTTTTCTAACCATGGTGTTTTTCTTTTTTGTCATGCATGGCATAAAATTATTTAATATTTCAAAGCATAAGCTATGACAAAATTTAAGGAATAAACTCCTAACAAAATTGTTAGAAATACAATGATGACTATGTATTTCAAAATATATTATAAAATAAAGGATTGAAACTTAAAGCCTAGCATTTGTGGATAACTATACATATTTGTCAATATGACAATAAGATAGTGGGATGGTTATGAGAACTATGTAATCAAATTCCTATATGACTACTTCAAACGATTTGGAAAATAGTTTTTGGTGCATGTCCCTTATGAAACCAATGAACTAAAGAAATAATAAATATATAGTATTACAAGAATAATCATAAGCATATTTTGGCAAAGCCTCTTAGGCCATCTATAATCATCATATCTATATGATTAAATGCATGTCGTAAGTGGTAAAAGGTAAATGTATGAGTGATTGATTGGAAAGGGTACAAATACTCCCACTACATAATCTATGTAGAAATATGAATGAAGACATAATGGAAATATGGTTGGAATTCCTTCCCAAAACATTGTACTTCTTTGGTACAATGTAGATGTTCTCATTTTTTTCATGATGTAGGATGTTCCGACTACATGTGAAGGATTTTCCTTCAACATTGGTTCTATTATTGTTGGTTATGAGTCCAAAGCTGTAGAAATATTAAATGAAGACGACGTAAACCTGTAATAAATAATTGTAATAAGAAGAGGAGATCAAGAAAACCTAACCCTGCAAGAAAAACAAAGATCATGCTTGATCATGCTTGTTGATTGCTTGTAATGATGAAAATAGAAATTCTCGAGTAAAGTAGACGGTGTGCTTGAAATACTAATCATTCATTGATGTTGTATGCTTAAAGAATAAAAAACTATGCTCACTCACTATTCAAACAATTCTAGCAGTTTAGAGAATCCATCGAATTTGTGAAAGAAACTAGACAAGAGGAAGATAATTGCAAAAACCTATCACTATGTGAAAAATTATTCAATAATTCTATTAGTGACTAATGTCTCAATGGAATAGTGTATAAAGAATGATGATTGAATGATTGAAACATCATGGATCACTGGACAAATATCCTAGACTTATCGAACGATGAGAATATGTTGGGAGATTTATCAGGTGAAAAATAGGTGCACTTCAATTTTTATGGAAGATGGAGTATTAATGGATCTCATCAATGATATATTTTCATGTCTCTCCATAGTCGATAGCATTGAACATTTGGGAATTGAACATTTTTATATACAAACGTTTGATTAATGATTATAAAAAGAAACTATGTGTTATTTGATTGATGTCTAGACCTTTCATTTATTGAAATAAAAAGACTTGACCATTTGTTGCTAGTTGTTGACACCAAATTAAATTACCAACTGGTCAATGCGTGTGTTGAGATATGTGTTAATCACCTTGGTAGCTCTAGTATGGATCTAAATAGCCCTAGTTATATTTTAGTGTTTTTTAATTGCTCAGGAACTACGACAGGATATATGGTTCATCCATAATGTAATGTGGAAATTCTTATGTTGAAGTTGTGCTTGGATTTGACAAAATAGTGGGGTTACAAAAATATTCATGTCCAAGTTATCACAAAAGTGAGAAAAATCGACTTTTTGTTGAATAAGGATGAGCAGACTTCAACTTGTAGTCTACTTGGTCCAACTGACAAAGACGAAATGCCAATTAAGCCATGTGATAAGGTTGTCAAAAGTACTAAATATTTGACTACTATCGAGCCTTATTGTGGCCCTATATATTTTGGATCATTTTTTCCCTGGGCTAATATCAAAACAAAAATTTGTTTGTGAAGAACATACATACTGGTTTAATACCGAAATTTGATTTAGTAGCTTTGTGATAGGGGAATTTATGGCGCCAATTGAAATTGGTGTAAATTTATGTGGCTCATTCCACATTGAGTTGAGTCAACTCAATCTACTTCAATATAGTCACATCAACTCAGACTACTTGTAGTCGAATCAATCTGTATACAATCTCTCTTTGGCCATTTGTTGACTAATACAAGGAATAATATGTCCATAAAAACCTTGTTACTAAATAATGGTACATGGAAAACATGGGGACCACTTTTATACACATACGAAAAGGAATTTTTTCCAATAAATAATAGGAGTAAGTAGTCTAGAAATCACCATAGAGTAAAAGGTTTCTTACTATTTCCATGATTCGGGGATAGTTCAAATTTTTGAGGAATTGTGACAATTTTTGCTAATTAATGGTTGATAATGGAATGCAAAAACATTGGTCCACTTGGTCAAATTAATTATCTAATTGACCGAATTAACCTGGTTGACTCGCAAATATCTAGTAAAATAATACTCTATTCAATTCACTATGGTTAATTAATTGAAATAATTTTGTTTATGTTTTCAACTAGAAGTCAGGCATTGTCTTAGATATACTAAGAACGAATATCATTTAGGAAACATAAAAATTTTAATAGATCTAAGGTGATGCATTGGCTAGAGTTATATGTAAAATATTACTATATTTGGTTGACTAAGATATGAAATCGACTTGGTGTGTAACTAATTAAAACAAATAGATTAACATTTTCTACTCGTATTATAGTGTATGATCCTCTTAATGCAGTGTATTTTAATAAATCCACTGAGTCTGTAATTAATGAATACAATACTATGTAATGAGTATATATAGAAGTGATTTTACAAAGGATAGCTAAGTTGCATTGTAGTTATGTTGTGTAATGAGTCTTTTTGTCAATCATTAGAGTCATAAGTCAGGGTAGTTTGAAATGTAAGCCTTGTTTAAGGTAGGAAATATTCTTCACATTTGTAACTACAAATAATGACTAGTTGATGATATTAGAATCTTCCTAACATTAATTGATATCAAGTCAATATTTATTGTAAAAATCTTGATCATCAACAAAAAATAAGAGTTCTTATTTAAGTTAAATCTATCCTTCGCAAATGAATTGCAGAGTTGGAAAAATATCAAAAAATTCATCAAGGAAGTGACATGAAGTCTAGTTATATTTCATTGGTAAAACAAAATTACTATGTAGAAAAGCATGAGATCATTGACAAAAATGTGAAAGTTACAAAGTTAGAATAAATATGTTAATAACAATAGAATTAGTAGAACAATAAAGTATCTAAGGTAAGAAAAAACAATTCTTCGATAAAAATGCTTGCAATGGGTGAGAAGTGAAAGAATGTAGTTAAGAACAAGACTAGAAAAGTTGAATATATACAAAAAGGGCTAAATGGTCAAGATGATGACAACATGATACTATATTTATTGAGCCCCTCTCGTATGAAGTTGTAGAATCTTTCTTGGGTTGTGGCAAAAAGTAAGATGGTTGGTGTGTATACTTTCACTATTTAATGTATGAATGAAGCACTCTCAAGAGCGAAGGTCATGTGATGGACTCATTCATAAAGAGGCCCCCATGTTGGTAGCTTGAAAATACTGGGGGGGGGGTGTGAATTAGTATTGTGCAGTATGGATTATAAATTACATATTTTTTCCCTCTCTTTACACTATTTAGTTGAACCATTAATCAACCATGAGAAACATACAATATAGCAAAGAAGAAATGCATAAACCATGAATAATATAGAACATATAAAACATGACAGAAACAACTGACACATCAAATAAACATAATCAATCACATGAAGACATTAAATATTAAGTAGAAACCATTCCAAGATAAAAAACCATTGTACTATGTTCTATTCTTCTTATTTGTTATTTAAAATATTATTTACATCATCTATTGGCCACCACCAGTATGTAGGCCCCGACTTATGATGTATACCAGCAATCACCCTCTTTAGGCCACTACTTGATGGAAGCCACCATTTGCGCAACTATCTAGAATCCATCCTTCCAGAGGTCCCATCATCTAATAGTTTCTCAAGCTATCATATGAAGGAAGCCACTACTCCCTATACTAGCAAGACACCACTTTCCACTGAAGGCCCAAACCTTCAAACCCTTGTGTACCAACTTTCATATATTTTCAAACTAGACCCACCAATACCACCAATCTCTACTCAATCAACTATTGATCTTATTTCATATATTTTCATACTAGACCCACATAGACTCTATGTTGAATCACAACAAGATACAAAATACAAACCCTCTACTAAATCAAATCCTACAACAACACATCAACTCCACTCTCTCCTCATCAATAATACCAAAAACTCAATTCTAATTAGCAATAAGATTGGTCACATCTATGCAGGGCATCAACATGACCAAAAATGATTAGAAGCTTTGTCATCTACTCATCTAATTTCACAATCATTTTCATTTCATGACACGTAGCAGTTATGATTTATCCATGCGCGCTACTGTACCCATGATCCAATACACACTAAATACCAATTCACACTCCATTGTAGGTTCTATCAATTAATATTTCAACACTCAAGCATATTACATTTAACCTTCAGATGGGCAACACCAAATCACATTGTTCTATAGGTGCCACACAAATCACAATATTTTCAAAACCATGCTTTAGAACTACTCCATATGTTGGGAGCTCTTCAAATAGGTGTATTTGGTTCTAATTTCTCAATCTAGAGAAAACATCTTTCATTTGATCATTTTATTCACTTTTACATAGATTTTGAATTTCACTAACACTTACAGAACATTCCCTCTCTCGATATAGACAACTCTTTCATTTGTTACACAACAAACAAGATCAACATGCAATGGATATGACCTACAATACATTTGGGTCACTCCATAGATTGTATATTATCATAGATAATCATCGAATACTAAGAATCCTTGCTCCAGATCAGGGGATCAATTTCCTTAATCTCGGAATTCCTTTCACTCATTCACTCTGATAATCAGATCGCATCACATCCATGATCCATCCTTGCGTCTAACCATGACATCAGGTAAATAAATGATCCCACACCATCTAAATATAAAAATATACAACTCATCATATGTTGAATATATTGATCCACATTATTCTCTGGCATTCTAACACATTCTAGATAGGTGATTACATGACTTTTTAATTGCATTGCCTAACCCATGATTTATCCATTTCAAGACACTTTAAACTAATTTTACCACCAATTCATGTATCAATGATAAATGACTAGTTTCATTCCATTATTTCCATCAATACTAAATTATACATTATGACCAAATGAATCCATGCCTTAATAAATGACATAAGATTCGTAAAGACCATATTAACTTGAGACCAAAACAACATTCTACGTCTTTGGACCAAATCAATGCACTTCCATTTCTCCTTGATGACAATAATAGATTGAACAAATCAAACAAAAAACATGACAAAATAAACTATTTGTTGTGTTCTTACCTCTTCGAGACTAATTCAACATACACATTATAGACCAGAACAATCGAACCATTCTCAAACAAATCTTTGGGAAAACTCCATTGTAAGTGCTTGTGGTTTCCACTCTACATCCTACAGGAAGTGTAAGTGATTTCTGCAATGCAAAATTGGGCTGTGAACACCCTTTTTCCAATGGAAATTTGGGTTCCAACTATTGCAAAATTATATTTCCCCTTTTGAATATGTGTTTGTTTGATAGTTTAGGGAAAACACAAAATCTCTTACCCAAAACTGCTCAAATATGCCTAATTTTATTTAATACATATATAAACACCTTTCCAACCTTTGCAACAATAAAAAACCTTTGTCAAACTTCTAATAGTCATGCACAATATCCTCTAAATATTGAAATCAATTCCAACAACATGTTACCAAAAATCACCCTGTTTAGAATTAATGGAAACATCATAGTCACAACACTAATCTAATATTCTTTAGTTGACCTTCATTCTTCTCTGGCTGCCTAGCTCATTCTCTACTAGCATTTGGTCTCATTCTCCCCCTTTCAAATCAATGGAAAGGGGTGACCAAACCTCACTTGCAACACCATGATAACACCAAAAGAACAATGTTGATACCAACTGTTTTTTGAGAAAGTATTACCAGCTACAATACTCCTGAAAAATAGCATTAGAAACGAAAACAAAATAATTTCCCAAAATTTTATATTCTACAACCAATGGACATTAATGACAATAAATCCAACAATGAACTTCCTCTTGCTAAACATTCTCCCCTTAAATATGTGTTATGGGTATCTACAATCAACTCAGAATTGTTGTACATTAACTTATTGTTGCTCTTCTTTTTCTTCTTAGAGAAAAAACATACTTGCAATAGGAAAGATGCTACTCAAAACCATATGCTTCAAAATGAACTATGACTAAATTATGAAAAATGAGCCAAAAAAACAATATCAATGATATACAATGCAAGTACAAGGCTTAATAATGAGATTAGATGGCTACAACATTGCACACATAAGTGTATATATGGTTGAAATAAATACTTTCTTCAATGCATGCCTAACAAAAGGGCTACTCAAACAATAGCCAAACAATAAATATGAACATACATGGATGATATAAATGAATGGTGATATGAATGACTAAAACAAGTGACTCTCTCTCCTATGCATGACTAAGACAAGGATTACACAACCAACTTGCCAAATGATAAGCAATTACATGCAGGACTAATTTACATGCTTTTCACACATGACTACAATATGTGTAACTATAACAAAAAGTGAACTGAAAACATACAACCCTTGAAACCCTAATATCATCCACAACTCCCCCTAAGCTCATGTATCTTCCAGCTCTCTTGTTGATCCTATGGACTTGATTGTTCATTTAGGCTACTGATCACACCATGTTGTTGTTGTAACTAGTATTCATGTCTTATTTATGCTTATATATTGTTGCCATGCACTCTCCCGAAGGCTAAGAACTCTTGGGAAATCTTTCTTGTGAATATATATGAGATCAATGGACTATAGTGAAAACTAGGTTCTCTTACTCATAATCTAAAGAGACATAGATTTTTTCACTTTCTTGGTTTTGCTTGCTCTTCCATTCATCACGTAAACATTATTTGGGGTTAAAGTCTATTAACCTTTCAACCTCAACAACTATCTTATCTATTAAGATAGGGTTGAATGAAGTTCAACTTCAAAGAGCATCATTTTATCACAATCATCATCTTAGTTTTTCAAATCTACATGGACAACATCAAATATGTCTAAAACTCACCTAAGAAATAACTCACCATCATTTTTATGTTCATATCTATTTTTTTTGCGACACATGTAATTCTCTTGTGTATTTGGTTTCTTATTTCCCCTATTGATGATCAACCACTTCATTTGCACTAGGAGGATGGATCGCTACCTAATCTCTTCTATGTAGATTCATAATCTTGGTCAGTATAGATTAAAGAAATTTGTTGGTAGATTCCACTTTCTAATTGCTTGTGGATGATATGGAGTAGATTTTCTATGCCTAACCTTGTATTGCTCCATGATCTTCTGCAATAGCTTGGAGGTAAATTGTGCACCCTTTTTTGTTACAATCTCTCTTGGAACATGAAAACAAGTGAAAATATCCTCAAAAAGAAATATAACAATAGAATTTTTAGTAGAAACATTTAGTGGCTTAGCCTATACCCATTTGGTAATATAATTAGTGCAAACAAGTATATACCTCTATTGTTTAGATGAAGGATTAATAGGTCCATCAAAATCTAGAGCCCATTTTTCAAAGGGTTCTATGAGTACCAGTGATTGTAGAGGAATCTCATATGATTGGATAGGTCTCCCCATCCATTGACAGTTATCACATGTTTTTACATCTTCCTTGAAATCCTTGAAATAGAAGGCTAATAATAGCCCAAAAGTATTGCATATGTAGTTCATCTATCAACAAAATATCCCCCAAATGGTTCATTATGCCATGCTTTATATATCTTAGGCACTTCATCTTCTTGAACACATATTATGATGAACAGATCGGGTATTGTTTGGTACAATCCTCCCTCTATCCAAGAATATGGTACATTCGCTTTGACGACTTTTTGTCTTTCTTTTGCTCATAGCTGAGGAGGAAATTTTTTCGTAACTAGATAATTATCAATATATACAAACCAAGGAACTTTATTCGATACTACAAAATGAAATTCATCAGGAAAATTATCTACTACGGAGTATTATTATTATTATTATTAGCATTTTGCATCCTAGAATGGAAATCAACAACTATGTTTTCTTTGCCTCACCTATCTAAAATGGTAATATTGAATTCCTACGACAATAAAAAGTCATCTAGTAATTTTGACATTAGTAATTAGTTCATTCATAAAGTATCTAATAGTAGAATGATCCATATGAATAAAAGTCTCATACATAGTTATGTAGTTCCTAAACTTATTAATGGCATGGACAATTGCTAAAATCTCCTTTTTGGTAATTGTATAACTTAACTCTTCAAGAGTCAATTTTTTATTCATATAACATATAACATAAGGAGTTAAGTCTTTTTTCCCTAATATAACTCCTAGAGCTTTAATTGAAGCATCGGTAGAAATATGAAACGGAAGGGACCAATTTGTCTATCTTAAAAATGGTGCTTCAAAAATTTTTCGTTTCAATAATTCAAAACTTTTTGACAATCATAATTCCAATGAAATTCACAATCTTGAGTGACTAATTTGAACAATGGTGAAGCAAGTTTTTCTCAAATTTTTCTATAAACCTTCTATATTAACCCATGAAACCAAGAAAACTTCTAACATCTCTTTGACATGTTGGTACTAAAATTTTGGCGATAACTTCTACCTTTGATGAATCCACTTTGATTCTAACATGTGAAATATGATGACCTCAAAAGTTCCTTTGTTAAACATCATAAAGAATTTTTCATTAATTAATGAAATATTAACTTGTTTACATCTAACAAGGACTTTTTCTAATTTTTCCATAGTTTCTACAAAAATATTCCCATAAACAACAAAGTCATCCTTATAAAATTCTACATAATCATGGATAAAGTTAGAAAAGATGCCTAATACTTCTCTTTGAAAAGTAATGGGTGCATTACATAAACCAAAAGGAAGTACCTTGTAGGAATCCATCCCCATGGACATATCAAAGTTTTTTTATATTGATCTTTAGGCGAAAACTTGAATCTGATTATGTCTGCTAAAACCATCAACACTAGAAATATATTTCTTTCCTGCTACCGTATCCAATACCTTATCAATAAAAGGTGATGGGAGATGATATTTTAAAGTTTCTTTGTTTACTTCTCTATATTCTATGCATAATCTCCACTTTCCATTTTTCTTAGGCACAATAACCTAGGGTGAAATCCATGGGTTATATTTAATTAGGTGAATAAAATTCACATTGAGCAATTTCTATAACTCTTTTTTAAAAATGTCAGTCATATTAGGATTCATTCTTCTTTGGGGTTTTCTTACATGTTTGGAATTCTCTTGTATATAGATATGATTCATACATGTATATTTGGATTAATTCCTTTCATGTTAGTATATTTCCATCAAAACACAAAGGAATATTTTTGTAGCATCTTTAATAATTGTTTCTTTTGAAATTCCTCCAAGTTATTGTTAATGTTTAATGTTTACCTAGATAAATTTCTACCACATAATTGGAAAATTTTTCCATTATGTTTAATGATATTTTAGACTATTCATATGAAAAGTAGTCAATATTGCATTCTTCTTGGAATTTTTGTTCTAACATATGCACACAATAATTTTTTCACAATATGATGAAATATCATGATTATTGCTCAAATTCATTAATTTGTTATTTCTCATCATTTTGTGAGATAGTTAAAACTAGTTTAATATCTTCATACTCTTCAGATTCCTTTTAAATCCATTCTACATTTTAGTTATTTCTCTTGCTGGTGGATATAATGTGAACTTTTTAGTGGTATTTCCATGAGAAATGAACATATCACCAAACCTACAACTCATGAATGCATCGAGTGTAGTTAACCGTGGCCTACCAAGAATTAATGGATTTCCTCCTAGATTAGTTTTGGGACTTAATACCATAAAATCAATAGGATACTCCCACGAATCCAGGGATACAAATACATATTCTAATATACCCTCAGGTTTGATAACAAATCTATTTAGTAATTGCAATAATGTAGGACTATATTGAAGATTGGTTAATCTTTATTTGTCCATATTATTATGTGTCATGATATTTATCATTGCAACTAAGACAATCAAAGTGTTTGGAATTTCAATACCATTGATATGAATCTTTACAATGAGACTACGTGGACCTAAATATTTTTCAATTATAGGTTTTCCCATCATAATGTCTACAATTTTTCTTACCAGTTGTACTCTTTGTATTTATTTTCTTTTTCTTCTAGGTTTTCTAATACAAAACACCTTTATTATTTTTGTGAAAATAGGAATTTCCTTTATAGCTTGAAGTAATGGAATTTTTGTGAAAATATTTTTCAACTCTTCTATCATGTTATAATCAGGTAAAATTATTTTCTTCTCTACACCTTTATCAACTTGTAATCTTTAGAAAGCAAGAATTTTGTAAGGAAATAGAGGGTTTCTCAGCTATAGGAATTGTATGAGTTGGTTTTATTTTGTTGTCATCTATTTGTGTAGGATTGTATTCCTTTTTAGGGGTCTTTCTTGTTCAAGTGTTTCCTCATTTTTAGGATGTTTGTATTCTTTATATTCTCGAATGACAACATGAGATTTTTTCTTTTGTAAAAATCGATAAGATATAAGTTGGATATTATTTAAATCTAGAGGAGCTATAATGTAAGCCTAAAAGATTTTGGGCTTCAACATTATAAATGGGTTGCTAAGGTGCTTTACTATTTCGATTGGGAAGTGGTTGAGGAGGTAATTGATTTGACTTTTTAGGAAATTAAGTGGATGGTAATGGAATGGGTTGACTTGTATTCAATTGAGGTTGAAATTGTGGTTGGATAAGTTGTTGAGGTTGGGGTGGAAAATAATACGAAGGTTGGTATTGAGGATATTGTTGAAAAGGTTAAGGGTACTGGGGATTTCTACCACAAGAACCTTGCCATCCTTATAACCAAGATGAGTTTTGAGGCTGAGGTGGCCAAGTTTTCCACGGTAAGGGCATGTTCCAAGTACTTTGTGGTCGTGCATAAGATTGAAATTATGCATTAGGATCTTATGCCATACCTATTTGACGAGGAAACTGAGGTATTTTAGGAGAAATATAACATATATCTTCTACTTGACTTGTCGTAACTTCCTTTTGGTAGATAGATTTTAGTCGTGGTATTGAAGGAAAATACCTTGTAGCATGAGTATCTGTACATATAAAATAAATTTCAACTCTATCAAGAGGACATTCTCATAATATATGTTTCCTCCTACATCTAGTAAAGAAAATAATAAAGAAAAAAATTAGCTTTTTGTTTGTTTTTTACTCTTGGTATATCAATTTTCTCACTAAGATTTTCAAGAATATCATTTTTAAAGTTATCAAGAAAATTATCAATTTGTGCTTGACTTATCATCCCTGGTGCAGATTTACTTACTCTTAACATAACAGGATCTCTTGGACTCCTACTATATTTTGACTCCCCTCTTGAAATATGCTTGCACAATTCACAAATATCTTGAAAAGACAACTAAGACACATCTCCTTTACCCATTAATTTAAGAAGATTGATCCCTTCATCCCTTATAACTTTTATTAAGAGAGATTTTAAATTATTTAGTCCTAAATCATGCAATTTATCTCTTTGACATTATATGTAAATCTCCTTACCAAATATTCAAGGATTTAATATTATTTTTGAGTCATTTTAAGAACTTATTATCTAAGGTCATGATGTATGCAATAATATTTATATTTTTCTAAAATATTATTTTCATGTCATCCCATGTCATTATAGAATTACTTCCTAAATTCATGAACAATTTGAGAGCCTCAACTTTCAATGTAGTTGAAAATAACTTTAACTATTTAGTATTAAGTAAATAATCATAGGATCTATGTCCTACATTCTCATACCATGAAATTTAAGAAGAGTGAATGGAGAAATATTCTTCATAGTGGCAATAGTATTAGTATCTTGAATATGAAATCTAAAAGGATCCTCCTATTCATGATAATCTTCATCATTTCCTCTTCCTCCTCTTCCACCCCTACCACCTTGACCACCACCTTGAGGTCTTCTACGTCCTCCAATGATTGGTCTTTCCTGTCCATTATGTACCCCTCCTTCTCCTTCTATATGGAATGTGAAGGAAGAAGGTCAAGTGGCCTATAATGAAATTGTTTGCATGGAAGTAGAGGAGAAGGATTGATCTAAAATGATCATTTATTAAAAACTGATGTAGAATTGATTAGCCATTAATGATTTGAATGTTAACTGACAGTGCGGAAATCGAGGAAAACTGCTTGAGAAGAAGACTTTATGATAGTTGATTAAGCATAAAACGATGCATAATAGAAGTGAAATCAGTAAAAACACAGTGATACCAAACAGAGAGATTGATGATGGAGTTCGTCCCTAATGGACTACGTCTTTGGGTCTGCTTTCAAGATGGGCAATTGTTTTTATTAGGAATGAAAAGAATGTGTTTATTACACAAAGATTTTATCAGTATGAATGTGCACACAAGAAATTCTGATCACTGTCATCAGATAACCCTACGAACCAGCTTTCCAATGGCTCTTACGGATTCCAATTCTGACTCCAGATTCTCCTGTAACACTGAAAACAAAATTGCCTATGACCTCCAGAATCTACAGGCAAAAGTCAAAAACCACTCTAGTCTTCAATGAGGAAAAAAACTACCTTTTAAAAGCCTGAGGATACATTTAAGCCTCCTCCACTGAGTTTAGGAATGAATTTAGTCTAATTTGGGTTCATAATGTTCGGTCTAGTAGCAATTTGACACCTTAGGATAGGGTTTCATGGTGGTGGAATTAGTTTGCACCAAAAAACGAAACATCTCCCACTTTTAGACTTTGGATTAGCTTGAATCCATTAGAGGTTAGATAACCAGGTGGATGCACTGACAACACATGTGATTGCTATTTTAACTATCTGCAGTTATCGGCCGATGGTTCAGCTGTTTGCTGGCCAAACAGTGACGGTGACTGTAACCCTGATGGTTATCCCCTTTCTACTCACATGTTGTAGTGTCCGATGCGGTTATACTACGATTACGGCTAACCCCGATGGATATCACAACTCTACTGATCACATATCCACTGCTATGGTTTCCATACCCACGCAGTTAAGGCCCATGATTAGGGGATTGCGATTATGCTTGATACCTTTGCTTGTTCACATGAACAATGGTTCCGCTGTGGTTAGGGATTGTGTTTACGTATTTGCATTGTTTTATAATGTTTTTACAATGAGAATAGGCTGAGAGTTTAACAAGGTTAGAACTTAGGCTTTAGGGCTAGGTTTTTAGCATAGGAAAATAGGTTTAGGACTTTAGGTTTGTATCATGGTTTGAATGCGATGGTTAGGGTCATTAGGTTTAGGCTTTTAGCATAGGTTTTAATACATAATTGAATGCATGTTTTAATACATGGTCATGTATAAATTTAGGACTAGCATTAGGTTTTATATTGATTTGGTTTTAGTTTTAGGATTAGGATGTTAGATTTTACATTAGATGTAAAACAACCTTTTACAACCAATGTCACAAAGTGACGTTAGAAACTTTTGTGACATAAAACCAAATGGATGACATCGACACAAGTGGAATTTGCGATGACAACGTGATGACGAACCATATTGAACCTTTTCAACAGATGACACCCATATCGATGATCAACATGCGAGGCAACAACACGACACATGTCGTCGACCAATCCTGGCAGAACTATCGATGAACATAAGTCGACAGCCAGGTAAAAACCTATATCAACTGAACACCATGAAAACCATAAAAATTACCTGAACAACCTAATCCATAACAAACACTGTCGAACTATTGAAGCTGAACTGAATTGACGACGACATTGAACACTGATGACGACACTTGAACACTAATGCAACTGAATCAACGGAATCCTCCTGGATAATTCCTCTCCACCTGAAAGCTTTTGGACCACAAAAGTTTGACTAATAAAATAGTCGATGAGGGTAGAACTCCCTCTCTTTCCACCTTGACCTGACGATGTACCAATACATTCGATCAATCACTTGCAAATGATGACCCTGACGATGCTGACCATGGAACTTTTCGAGTCGATGACCTATTCCATCCATCTACAGTATGAACAACTTGCGACGATGGGCAAACAACCTATTATAAACATGGCAATTGATTTCTTTCCACGAAGAACCATGAATTAGTTATTCACAATCTTTGAAAACAGTCTCTACTAGATGTTGGTTAATACCATCAACATGTTGGGAAGTAGGAAATGTTCCCTCTACAAATAGAGGCAACCCCTCTAGCCCTAGAGTGGGTCTAGTCACAGAAAAACAAAACAACAATCAATTTCATTAAACAATCATTGTTGAGAGCCTACCTCAAACCAATGTTCGATGAAGCTTCCTTTGCGTTGCTCCAGCTATCGTTTCCTTCTCCTCAATGAGCAATCAACCTGAAACAACACAAGAGAAAAACAGAACACGTAATTGCGAACAACAATGATCTATTTACTTACAGATTCAAGGAACCATAAGCTATCAAGCATATTATACATAAGACATAGGAAACCATCATTGATTGTATTGAAATAAATCAGAAGCAAAGCTTACAACCAAGCCTTGACGTCATAAGCCTTATCGAAGGGTCTAGTCGGTATGTTTCTTCAAGCATTCACTCTCAAGAATGGATCTCCCAAATGGATGGTAACTCTCTCTCTCAATCACAAGCTCTAATACAAGTCTAAGGCACTCCACAACCAATTGCTAAACTATCGACAATTCACACTGCAAACTCACACCAAAGCTAGCTAATTTTCTTCAACCCAAAAACCAAGAACTAGGAACTAGCTGATCATAGCAATGGGGAATGCTTTTATAGGAGGAGGAGCCTCCATGAAATGAGGGAGAGGGAGCTTATCCTCAAGGGAGGTTTCTCAAAGGGCAGAACTACCATCCTAGATGAGGAAAGGCGAACTCCTTCGACCCAACAACTAGCTCTAGAATCACCCAGAAGCATTCTTTTTGAACTAATTCTCCATATCTGGATCGTCGCGAGTCATACACTGGGCTCAGCGACGACGTCGCAATGAAGCAGTGCATTCCTACAAACCGTCACAAGAACAATCTTGAGGACTTGCGCTAAGCCCTAAAATCCAACCATCGCAGGAAACTGATGTACCCCTACGACAACGACACAACCTTATAGTTCAACACAAAGAATTGTCGCAAGAATAATTATGCTTACTTGCGACGATCCAGAAACATAGGTAAAAGGGTCAATCTTCAGGATTAGAGAGCACTTTCTTGATCTTCTTAAATGAGTGGGAAGATATGGACATGTTTATATGATGTATGACATAGTGGAGATGTCACTTGGGGACTAATATGAGGTCGATGACTAATTACTGTGTAACAGATGCCCCCTAAAGCATGAAGCCCGAGAGAGTGGGAGCGGTGAAATGCTTTACGAAATCATAACTGAACTGAAATACCATCGTTGAGAACCTACAAGTGCAAGTACAACTAATATCTCTGATAGTGATATACATGTCGTCTAAGCATGGGCGCAGCCATCCAAAAGACATATGAAGTTTTGTCTGTGGTATGGACGCAGCCACCCAGTCAATAAGACCATATATAAAGATAGAGGTATGGTCGTAGCCATCCAATCAAAGAGTCATGTATGTAATCCTGAACCAACCCACGCAGCTCGAACATATGTAATCTGAGTCTGGGGTCTTGAAACCCAACTGATCATAGTACAATTTATAACATGCAAAGAGATGTGCTGAAGTCGAGCATGGTAGAAAATCGCTTGATTACCGGTTAATGATGTGAACTATTAACAAGCACGAGAGAGACCACCAGTAATGTCAATGGTTCTCAAGGTACTTCCAGTACAATCCACGAAGTGTGAAGAATGATCTGGAGTTGAACACTCGTGGAATTGCCCGATTGAAGACCAATGATGTAAGTCTGTCGTCGAGTGCGAAGAACTTGGCATTGAGGCATTCCCAGGAGGGCCATAATGTTTCCCCCATCAACAACACGAGATGAGGAACAAGAGGAAGATGGTGAAATAGAGAATCAAAGGAAGAGGTAAGGGTGCAAATTGCAGAAGGATTATACTCTTGATCATATTGGTGACACGACTCCGGAAGGCGGTAGCATTTTGGTACATAGGGATCCGAGGTCAGATGGAGATGGAAAGGATCAAATGGAATGAGGCAAAATGCAAACCCAAACCCCGAAAGGCCAACGACGATGTGAGGATGTCCCAAACCCGGCGAGAAGCAAAAGTGTCAGTGTTCAAGAGTGACTAGCTGTCGTAAGTAACCAATGACGATTTCCAAATTTTCCCCCACCATTGCTGGCGAGTACCTCAATTATTTTTGCAAAACAAGCTTGAAGGGGATAGCATATGCTTGCGATATAAGTTCGTCCTTCAAACAAATCCAACCTAGTAAAATTTTAACGAGCCCTAGGGATGAGAATCTCGAATCTCATCATGGTGATGAGTCCAATGTCACCAAGGTTTAACGAGTCCAACATAGGTAAAACTCGGAGTCTTTTTCATGTTTAGAGAGTTTGAAAAAGACATGGAAAAGAAAACTCCAGGGGGGTCCTTTTTCGTAAATTTGTGTCCCTCGAGCCTGAAAAAGTAGAAAACAATACTCGAGAGAACTGCTTGACCATTTCGATCAAGGAGTACTTTTCGTAATTAGTGTTCCCGATCCGAAAAAGTAAAAAATTGAATAGAGACATGACGTTTCATAACCAAAAACGAACTTGAAACGATAAGAGCCTAGCCATATTTTTGCGTTTATAGGGTCAGAAAAGAGCTGAAAGTGGACCGCCTTTTTATTCCTTTTAATGAGTCAAAAGGGAAAAGCTCGACAATATTTTCATCTTTAAAAAGTCGGAAAAGGGCTTAAAGAAGACTTGTGGAAAATTTCACAATATGGACCAAGCATGTTAATCGTTAAATGTATCTATTGCCCCTGTTTTTGCATAGAAAAACGAAATATAAGATCCATTCGACAAAAATATGCATCGTAATGTTGAAAAACTAGGTTAAAACCCTATAACCATAGGTAAAAAAAAATCAAAACATGTTGTAAAACCCTAAGTCCTATAGTTTAAAAACCCTAAAATTTTGAAAAATATCTATATAAATATCCAAGGTAAATCATTTTTAGATTGTGTTTTGAGTTTTAACCTTTGGTAATTTTTTCAACTACGTACCTGTGTGATCTTTGGAGCTCAATTCCGTCACCTGTGATTAACCATTTCACGCGAGACTTTCATCAAGTGAGTACATCAATCTCATCCCTGCATTTTGATTGTTTTTAAGTCGAATTTCATGCATTTTGGGTGGATTTGGGAGGAGTTTTGGTTTCAAATCCACACCTCGGTCATCGCAAAAGTCCCACACGGTTTTGTGATGACCAAGGATTTTACACGCACCACAATCGGCATCGTCGTGGGAAACACGTGTACCATTGCAACAATTTGACAAAAAATGAACTATGAAATTGAGTTGTTGCAGTTGTTTTAAAAACAGCCGCGACGACACCACGAACATGAAATTTTCATTTTTAACAGCATTTCAAATCAATAAAGCGGCTCAAAACAATTATAATCAATTGTCATTTTCTTATGCAAGGTGAAAAAATGGTGTATGCATGGTAGGAGCGAACACATGACATTGATGATGAAAGAGCCCTAAATGAACCACAATGCAGAAGAGCTCTGTGGAACTGCGGGTTACTAAAATTCTTCCTCACACCTTCTCTTCGGGCACAACTAGACTTGCTCAATTTCTTGATTTGCTCATGGAACCTGACAGAGGGCAAGTTTATCATTCGGGGTTAGGAGATTGAGTTCGATGCGACCGACATATATTTCATAACAAGCTTATCTCATTGAGGCAAGAAACCCCGCATGGAGGGCATGCGGGTTGCCTGAGAGACTCTCAACATGCTGATTGCATGAGTATGCCCAGGGGCACGCAAATCACACACCAATGGGAAACTGTAGATCCCAACCATGGAGGACTTGACACTGCGTGTCTTACTTTTTATGATCATGAGAGCAGCAGGCTCTCAAGAACAACATGAGGCGACTAAGACCCAACTACAGTTGGCTCTAGATTTCCTTAACCCGACCATGTATGACTGGGCCAAGGCAGTGTCTCTAAACCTAAAGAGACAGCTGACCAAGTGCCGACGTGGAGAGACCAAACAGTTTGGATATGGTTCCATCCTGGTACGGCTCATGCTAGAGCGAGTACCACTACTTCAACTACAGGACATGGATGTTTCAATGCCAGGACCGTGAGAGACCCATATCACCAAATGGACACATGTGATGCCACGAGGAGGTGGTGGTCGGCCAGTCTTATGGGGAGCACTCTTCATGGAGTGGTTGGATCAACAACAGGTTTTCGTTGATGATTGACCCTATGTGGGTACATACTTCTGAGGAGACCCTGACATGCTGCTCCTACATGGCGAGCAATGGGACGAGAGAGATAACACACTTGGTTAACCACCACACTATTTATATGTTTTTGCTTTTATAATGTTTTTGGATTTTTAAAATGTATATGTCTTAATAATTGTGTTCATTTTTACAGATGTGGGACCTGAGAGACCTATGGATTTCACTCCTACAGCATAGGGAGAGGAGAACCGAGAGCTAGCTTTGCCACCCCCAGGTGGTAATGCAGAGGAGGAGATAACCTAGAACCTCGAGGGTTTGATGGAGGGGGTCTCGGACTACAGGGGGTTCGAGGAGGTCCCACGAGAGTACCAGAGACATACTGCTAGTGTATCGCCTAGGCTCCACAGACTACTCAGACGAGTAGTGCAGGCAGTGGTCTACTATAGGGAGCATAATATGCCACAGTAGACGCCTAGGTTTCTTATTTTTCTATTTTGAGAGACATGTGTCTCAGATGTATCACAAACATATACCCAATTTTTGGACATACACATTATTTTTTGAGCACCTTGGTGTGCCACACAATATATATATACTATCTATGGTTTATTACTGTGTCTGATTACTTGCATACAATGTTTGTTTATAAATTGCATAAATGTCTGTCTAATACATGATTGGCTAATGCATCAGCTAACGTGTTTAATCTTCTAGGAATGTGTTGATATGTGATAAAATCAAAATTTCTTTCCGATAAGCGAACACACAAATTCAACCTTAAAATTTGAGGGTTTCTAACGGAATAACACCCGTTAAGTTGAAGAACAACAAGTTGAGAGTCCAGATTCACAATCAATGCACGAATATCGAGGTTAACAACCTCGGTTAATAGTTCAATGACAATGCTATATTCAGCGACATTATTTGTGGTACACCCTAGACTAACACCTTGAAGGTCTTCTAACTCACCGTGAGGATCGTAGATCACCCATGCCGTGGAGGAGAGATTCCAAGTACTGCGACAGGCACCATCAATGAAACCGATGTAAGGTGCACCAGACATCTGCACAAGAAGTAAGAAGACACAATAAGTGGCAATAACGCCTACACACCAAGCCACACATGCACACACAACAAACACACCTATGTACACAGCAGATGCATGAGAATTCATGCATAATACTTTTTCAGATAAAGCCCATTACAGGGCTTATCAAGAGGATTTCCTTCGTAGTCAATTAACTCATAGGCCTCTTTTTGCAAAACGCGTCTCACAATATAGGGCCCATGCCACATCGGTTAGAATTTTCCTTCCCCCAGCGTATCATTCGCTTGATCGTACAACAGGACTAAATCTCTCTCAACAAAAGAACGAGGACTAACAGCTTGATCGAAGTGAGTTTTCACTCTCTTCTTCTGTGCTTCAATGACTAGAGAGGCGAGTCAATGGGTCTCGTCTAACCGCTCTAGGTAAAGAAGGCATTCTTCTACAGGAGTAGTATTCGGGAGCAATTCAACAGCTATCTTGAGAGAAGGTATCTCACATTCAAACGGAAGGGTAGCCTCTAGACCATAAACAAGTTGAAACAGGGTGAATCCGGTGGCATCCTTCACTGCGGTACGGTAGGCCCATAAGGCAGAAAACAACATCAAATGCCAATTAGACTTGCGCATTCCAATGGTTTGTTGAAGCATCGTAACCAACACCTTGTTGACGGCTTCAGCTTGGCCATTGGCCGAAGGGTAGTAAGGAATCGAACTATCATGATGCAAGCCTAACTGGGTCGTTAACTCAGTCATCATGTGACCACGGAAATGAGACCCATGGTCAGTGACAGTAGCCTGAGGGACACTAAATTGAGTAATTACATGATTGAATAAGAACTGAGTCGTTGTCTTACCGTCATTAGATAATGTAGGCATTGCCTCGGCCCATTTTGTAAAATAATCGACGGCAACGATAATATACCCATGCCCCCCCTCGACCGAGCGAGGGTTACAGGTCATAAAATCTATGCCCCATTTAGCGAAAGGGCCTACAGTAATGACAGGGTGAAAAGGGGATGGGGGCGCACGCTGTTGGAAATAATACTGAGAGGGGGGGGGTGAATCAGTATTATTAATTTCTTTTAATAAATCTTCTTTATTTACACTTTGAATTATTTTTGCATGTCAGTACCATAAAATAATGAGCATGAACAAAGAAAACAGATAGTCACACCAAAGAACACCAGATGTAAGGTGGAAACCCAGTGTGGGTGAAAACCACCTGCTGCAATATGTCTCTATCTTCTTTCAAATTAGAAACTTCTTTTACAAAGGTTTTGTACTGGTGCAGTCCTTTACCAGTACGCAGGCTGCAACCTGCAGAGAGCTACAACTCTCTCTCATTTTCCAGTCTCTCCTGGAAGGGAGCTACAACCACCTACTTCTTTTCTTTCAAGGACCACTTTTCATAAATTTTCAAACTGGATCCATAAACATCAAAGGATCATCAAGTACAAGTAAATCACCCGGTCAACTGCAGTAACCAGATCAACAGTAACAGTAAACTAAACCCAGAACACCTTATCAACAGAAACAATTCAGCCAACAAAGGTCTTAAGACAGATACGCAGTTTTTCTTTCTCTGGTCTACGTGCGTACGCGCTTCACCTTCTGCTCCCCTGCGTATACCCACAGAGACCCTTCTGTCGTACCGCGTACCTACACACTGTTTCTTCAATCACGCTGCATACTGTTACTGTAGGCACGCATCCACAGATACTATCGCACCGCGTACTTCTACTGTAGCCACACATCCATAGATGCTATCGCGCCGCGTACCTATGCACCTGCGACTTCTGGAGCGCCGCGTACTTTCCCTGTGCCTACGCACCTGAACCTCTGTCGCGTAGCGTACCCACGCACTGCGCCTTCTTCTGCTCTGCGTACCCATGCACTTCTCCTTCTTCTTCTCTGTGTACCCACACACTTGCGCCATTAATCACCTGCGTACCTCTGATTAGGGCCGATATGGCAGTCCCCAAGTGTACCACCGATAATCAGATGCTCAGATCTAATCATGCGCTCGAGAGATCACTCTTCATAGATTCGCTTTCAACTTCACTTTTATATAGATCAACCCAATATTTCAAATCTTAAGATATTCAATTTTCGAAAGATACATAGCCAAGTGATCTCCTTTGCTTTATATAGGCAAGCTCTTCCTAAAATCATGGATCAATACCATAGATAACCAATACAAGGGGCCCAAAAACATGGGGCTCAATAATAATAATAATAATATAAAGCAATACCACGGGGCAAAACCATAGAATCAAGAACGGCGGGCTAAACACCACGGGCCAAATATAAGAAAACCCCACGTGAGCGCACTTCTCTGCCTTGAAGTAAGTGAACTGGGGGTACGCACCTTCTGAATGGGTGACCTGCGTGTGTGGCCACAGTCCCTTCACGGCATACCTGCGGGTACGCACCTTTTGAACTATTCTCCTGCGTACTTCTTAATTTCCAACATTTTGAGAGCCTGATCAGTGCATTGCCACTTGAGGGTGTTGCCATCAAGTACAACATCTGTATCATAGAGCCATACCATAATCATAATGCCAACAATCTTCCCCTTTGGACTTGATAGTCTTCAGCACCATTCTCCCCCTTTGACATCAAGGGCAAAGGGTTATGCTCCCCCTAAGAACATGCTCCCCCTGAATATGAACCAGATCTGCAAAGAAGAACCATAATCCACCAAATGCCATAAACGACCATGAAAGAGATAGAGACATATTGCAGCCATGTTTAGATCAGCATCCATGTTCTCCTTCTATGCTCCCATAATGCCAACAATGCGATATATGTGCTCCCCCTGCACCTGTGCCATCAATCTGCAACCAATCCATAAACCAGAAAATGTACGTGTATACCATGTATAGACCTCGCGTACAACCAACAGATGAGATTCAACAACAAGATGATGCATCAACAACCCCCAGCTTTTGCCTGAGGTAT
>APFE030005094.1:131134-150958 GCA_000404065.3 Pinus taeda
AATACCATAGATAACCAATACAAGGGGCCCAAAAGCATGGGGCTCAATAATAATAATAATATAAAGCAATACCACGGGGCAAAACCATAGAATCAAGAACGGCGGGCTAAATACCACGGGCCAAATATAAGAAAACCCCACGTGAGCGCGCTTCTCTGCCTTGAAGTAAGTGAACTGGGGGTACGCAACTTCTGAACGGATGACTTGCGTGTGTGGCCACAGTCCCTTCATGGCGTACCTGCGGGTACGCACCTTTTGAACTATTCTCCTGCGTACTTCTTAATTTCCAACATTTTGAGAGCCTGATCAGTGCATTGCCACTTGAGGGTGTTGCCATCAAGTACAACATCTGTATCATAGAGCCATACCAGAATCATAATGCCAACACACGCATCTTCCATTGGTAAATTTGGCACGCATGACAGGAACGGACAACGAGAATGCAATCCTTGAAAATAGAGGGCCAAAAATAACCAGCGCGAAGGATTTTTTGTGCAATAGCATAACCAAACATGTGACCACCACAAGCGCTAGAGTGGTAGTCATTCAAGACTCGTTTAGATTCCTCAAACATCAAAGAATAGCAGAGAACGGAATCAACACCGAGACGGTACAAGGTGTCCCCAACAATTCGATAAGGCGAAGAATGATGGCGAATACATCACCGAGCATCCTTGGACAAATCAAGACGAAAGGAGGACATCTGGAGGTAGGCGATAATGTCACCATACCAAGGATCGAGGGTGTTGATCAAGAAAAGGGTATCATCCGGAATGCGATCCTCTAACCGAGAGGGAGCAGTATTGGATGGTAGTAAGCAAATCAATTTAGTGAAGACAAGGGACTTCTTGGACCTGGCAATAGTAAACTCCAAGTCAAACTCTTGAAGGATAACAATCCATTTTGAGTATTTTCCCCCCAGCAATTTACGTGACAGGATGTACGTCATCGGGTTGCAATTGGAAATCACTGTTGTCGTGTGCAACAAAATATAGTTACGGAAACGTTGGACAACATGAACAGTGGCCAAAGTGAGCTTCTCAACGTAAGCATATCGAGTTTCCATATCAAGCAGGTTGCGACTAAGATAATAAATGACGTGCTCGGAACTATCGTCGTCGTCTTGAATCAACACCATGCCAATAGTGCTATCGGCAATAGTGAGATAAAGAGTGTAGTCACGATGATAATCAGGCGGACACAATAAGGGAGCAGAAACAAGGAGGGCCTTGAGTTGCTCGAATGACTCTTGGGCAGTGGCATCCCAAACAAGGAAGTGTCACACTTTAAGAGCCGCGTATAGCCTTTAGCAATTTCAGCGTAGTTTGGAATAAAACGATGTAAGAAATTGGCTTTACCCTATAAACTCTGCAATTGTTGCAAAGAGGGAGGAGGAGGAAGATTCAGGATGGCTTCAACTTTGAGGGGATCTAGATGGATGCCCTCCTTAGAGACGACAAACCCAAGAAGTCTGCTAGATTCGACACAGAAGACACACTTATGCGGATTAAGACGGATATGGTAGTGTTGACAGCGAAGAAAAATTTCGCGAAGGTGGTTCAGATGGTCAGATCGATTTGCTGAATGAGCCGGAAGTTCATCTAGGTATGGCTGAACAATGTGATGAATTTCATGGAACGCGTAGGACATTGCTCGCTAGAAGGTAGCATCGACATTTTTAAGGCCGAAAGGAAGCTTCTTATAAGCGAAGGTACCCCACGGGTAGATGAAGGCAGTTTTGTGTTAATCGGCAGGCGAAATATTAATCTGGTTGTAACTAGAAAAACCATCCATAAAGGAATAGATCTCACTCCTAGCACAATCGTCGATGAGCTGGTCGACAAAAGGCGTAGGATAATTGTCCTTTGGACATGCACGGTTAATGTCACGGTAGTCAACACAAACCCTAATAGTGCCCTGCTTTTTGGTCATAGGGACAATATTAGAGACCCAATCAGTCAGCTGTATAGGGTAAATAAACCCAGCCTTGAGAAGTTTTTCAACTTCTCCCTTAATAGCCACAGCCTTTCTCGCGTGCACGGGACGTAAACGTTGGCGAACAAGCTTCGCACCACGATATGTAGGGATCTCGTGCACCACGATACTAGGATAGATATCGGGCATTTCTTCGTATGACCAAGCGAAAACGTTGCGAAATTCTCGGAAAAGATCGGTATAGAGTTGAATCTCCTGTGGAGTACAGATAACTCCAATGTGAATATTCTCAACAATCCCTAGCTCAACAGAGATGTTGATGGGCATCGCTGACGTAATTTCCCCATGTTGCCTTCAAAGAAAACTTCATGAACTTGAATAGGAATTTGGAGGGGCTGTGAGGGGATATAAGAAGCAAACTTCTTGAGACAGGTAGTCATGGCCCCTTGGCTTTGGAGAAACGAGGAGCGAAGGTGATGATCGAACCAGGGATGCTCCTCAAAAGACATAGTCTCTATAATCGCTTCATCGGAAGGAAAGATCTCCTTTAACGGATCCAAATAAATGCTATCTCTGAGCCAAGGGGATTGTACATACGTTTCGAGAGGCCTACTCGAAGGAGCAGGGTCAAGAGATGAAGTCGATGCGGAAACAATTTTGACATAGTTCAGCTCGACAGGACTCAACGACATGACGTCACCCCAGGAGTCTACCTGATCGATTGGAGGGAGAACCCAAGGATCAGAATAGACAAAAATCATATTAATGGGAGCAACGTTGGGAGGTGGAAGCAAAAAGACACCCATAAGGGCAGGATCTTTAAACAATCCAGCACCCACACTTTCATACGGAATAGAGGTATGCTCCACAAAAGGCATGTTGCCATCCGAAGAAGAAGAGGCGAAGAAGGACAATTGGTCAACCGTGACAATTTTTCCTTGATGGGGAAAACGAAGGACATGGAATAGATATGAAGCCACAGCTCACATGGCATATGTCCAACTTCAACCTAAGAGAAGGTTGTAAGTCAAATTTGCATCAACAACTTCGACCTCAACTTCAACTATCTTTCCTTCTAGAGTAATAGGCAAATGCGGGAGGATACTGAAAGGACGGGAATCTCTTCCATTGAAGGCTTCCAAGGTATTAGGAGATTGACTCAACATCGGGGAACCGATAGCCTTCCAACAAGCAACGGACATGATGCAAGTGGAGGCACCCTCATCAATAACAGTGCGATGAATATTCTTTGAGTTAATGATGACTTGAAAGAGGAAATCAATCTGATGAGGCAATCTCGGCACATGATTATCGAGATTGAAAGTGATCAAATCTGAATCGGCCAGGTCAATGCCACCAATGGGTGATAGCAAAGACTTCCTCTGGGAGGGACAACTCTAGATGACTTCCAAAGCAGACATAGATGAAGGGGCTTGGGCTAAGTCCTCAACAATGTTATAGTGTTGTGCAACACGAGCATTAGGGTTATAAGAAGACTTCTAGAGCAATCCTTTGGGAGGAGGTCGAATGATTAACTCGGTACTAGGCTGCTCGATATGGAGAGGACCAGTACTGGATGAAGGAACACTTGAAGGGACTTTAGGTTCCTTCCCGGTAGAAGGAGGGTACTCTTTCGATCGAGTACTGATATGAATGGGAATAGTCCCAGCCATAAGAACTTGGAAGCCGAAAGTGGAAGAAGATTGAGGTTGATCAACCATCATTTGAGTTTGTTGTGAGGGAAAAGGGTCTTTGAGCATAGCAGGAGTTCTAGGGGTGCCTTTAAGAAAACGACTAACTTCAGATCGTCTAGGACAGTCTTTAGTATAGTGATCTTCATCAGGTATGAGACAAGGATACTTGGGTTTGTGTTTGGTACCTTCATCGGCCAGAGGCTTAGGAGCATCCTACTTCGGTGGATCAACTTTATTTTTGCCTTTACCCTTTTTCTTACCTTTCAAAGCCTTGTTTGCCGTGGTGGACTAGATGGCATTGACTTCGGAAGTTTTACCAGGATTAGAAGAGGCCTGAGAAGCATTTTCATTTGAAGTAGTATATTTTTGCTTCGAAGGGGTCGCGGAAGACTTTCAAGAGGACGAACTAATGGAACCAATGACACCATCAACAGATGGCATTGATAGAGCCTTAGAAGTTCCGGGTCGTGGAGCATTAGGAAAATAATCATACAGCATACCGGACTGGGAATAAACCTAGTCAAGATGTTGAGCATGCACGATAGCTTTCTCTTCAGTAACACATGCTCCCATAGCAATATCCCGATCTATCGAACTGACGAATGAGGTTGTAAACCAGTCAATCAGAAGCTGATCGGAGATCCAAAACTTAATCAAACGACAATGCCTTCTCCATTCATGAATATGATCAGAGATATGTGTGGTCGTGTCCTGTTTCAAAGATGTAAGGAGGTGTGTGCCCGTTTCATGACGAATCAGTAACTGAAAATGAGTTATAAAAGCCATAGCAAGCGAATTGAAATCCTGGAAAGCCCCACAAGAAAGCACAATATACCATTTCGTGACCAAGCCAGTGAGAGTCCATTGGAACAGACGGCGCCGAATAGAATCGTCAAGCCATGAGTTCGAGGAGCACCAGAGGTGATAAGTCATGACATGAGCTTGAGGATGGTCTCTAGATTTACTGTAAAACTTGGGACAGTCACCAAGAATTTTAGTTGGAACCGGTGGCCAATACAGATTATGAAGGATGAGATCGTTCGTCAACTTGGACACATCAGGCAATTCCAACGTTGCCAGGAAAGGTAATTGAGGATTAAAGGACATCATAGGACTCTGATAAGAGCCAACATTAGGGTTCCATCCAGTTCCTTGTTGCCTCCATTGGCTTTGCCGAGAAGGATTTTTCCCATAAGGGTTTTGTCTGTAAGGGTTCTGCCCATATGGATTATAAATATAACCGGATGGTTGACCCGAGTTCTGACCACCACTAGCCCATTGATTACCAACCTAACCGGCAAGAGCAACATAAGGCTGCTGAAAATTTTGATAGGGATTAACCTGTGGTTGTTGATAATTTTGATATGGAGTAGTTTGAGGCTACCCTTGGGGTTGCTAAAGACCATATTGCGGCTGAGCTCCAAACTGCGCCTGAGGCCCAGGCTTCATTTGATAACTAGGTTGGGTTTGAAATCCAACTTGAGTTTGGAGACCAGGTTGGGTCTAGAGTCCAGCCTGGGTCTAGAAACCAAGAGGGGCCTAAGAAACAACGAGTGCTTGAGTGCCCGATTGACCAGGAGATGGATTAACTTGACCAGACAAATGTCCTTGTTGAAATTGAGATTGACCCAACTAGTTAGAAGGTTGGCCTTGTTGATGTTGAGGTTGACCTATTTGTCCAGAAGGTTGGGCTTGCTGGGTAATAGGTTGACCTTGCTGAAGCTGAGGCTGGCCTGGTTGACCAGAGGGTTGAGTTAACTGAACAGTAGGTTGGCCTTGCTAAGCCTCAGGCTGGCCTACTTGTCCAGAGGGTGGACTAGGCTGGACAGTAGGCTGGCCTACTTGTCCAGAGGGTGGACCAAGCTAGACAGTAGGCTGGCCTTGCTAGATTTGAGGCTGGCCTATTTGTCCAGAGGGGTGACCTTGCTGGGCGACGGGTTGGCCTGGTTGGGTTTGAGGCTAACTCGGTTGACCAGAAGGCTACCTGAAGTAAGTAAAAGAGGAACTGGTGGAGGCTGAAGGTTGTCCCTGTAAGGGTTGTCCTTGTAGGCCAGTAGGTTGTCCTGGATAATGTTGCTCTAGATACGGCTGCGCGTAATATGGCTGCCCTTGATATGACTGCCCTTGATACGGGGGACCTTGAAAAGCCGAAGTCTGCTCTTGGCCACCATGATAACCAATACGACCTCAGGCAACAGATAAAGGAATAGAAACCTCAACTGCAAGCTGAAGTGGGAGGGATCCAGGACGATAAATATGAGCTCTTCGAGGATCATAATAATTGAACGGATTTTGAGGATCTGGGTTTTGAAGAGCATACATGTATTGCTCATATGTCCACCCTGTTGGAATAGAACCGGAAGATAGCTGAACGCTGCTAGTGGGATTAGCGACTCCGGATGCCGAAGCTGAAGGACCACCACTAGTGGGACCAACTGAAGGACCAACGATAGTAGTAACCACTGTGGTTGCAGCAACAGCACTAACAGCAGGAGCTGAGGCCACACACATAATAGGTATGGTTGGAATAGATGTGATGGACACATTTTGAATCTGAGGCACGAAAGGCTCTAAGGTTGGAGCTATAGTACGAGACCACATAGGACTCGAGTTAAGAGACCGGGAACCCATGATGTCAAATAAGGCACAGTAGCATAAAGGCAATGTCACGCCAAAAGAAGTGATGCGAAAAGGCCCTGTACAGAGAGGAATTTCACCACTTGACATAAGTTCCTCTTCACTAGTTATGGGAGTTATCTCATCCATGTCGGAAGAAGACATTACAGCCGAAACACCAGGAGGAGTAACCGGGAAATATTATTTTGAAGGTTCCCAAGTAGGATTCTAAATGATATCATAAGGTTCCCCTTCCGGATCGCGAGAATTAAGAGGTTGAACGCTCGAAATAATAGTAAGGGTATCACTAACAGCCGGTACCTCAGAAGTGATAGGGGATGCAGAGCCTTAGTCGCTTGGCATAGGAGACAAGATCGATGATTCAGCTAGGATGACTTAACTCAAAAGTCTGGGAAAAAAGAGATAATCGAGTAGGGGAAAAAAAATGCTACGGAAACTAAAATGTAGTCAATATTAACAGGGAAAATGTGAGCGTGGTCGAATAAATTTTATGACACTGGAACAAAACTTTACCTTTTAATGTTTAAGGAGTCAAGAAAAAGGACAAAAGATGACTCTAGTCGCCTTTGAATATTTAATAAGCCTGAAAGGACAAGTGCTCAGATGGTCCTTTTCTTTTAAGGAGTTGAAAAGGAATGAAAGTGATTACTCTCGAGAACTAGGCAGGAGGTTTACCAAAGAAACTGCAAAACGGCATATACACCTTGGTGATCAAATGAAAGAAAAAATGACTAAGGACTTTATGTATGGCAGTCAGTCTTCCCGAATGATGTGTTCGGTGCGTTACGGTTCGTAAGGAAGTGGACATGGCTTCCTATGGATATAGGATGACAACCTAGTGGGGTCACCCAATATATACTCGACGGTACGGGGAGCACAAGTCTGTACTAGAAGCTATTGAGTCACATAAGGAGGAATCACCTAACCTTAAGCGAAAGGAATAGTGACTAGGTTCAATGACGTCGGAGCACGTCTCTAGCCTAGACCTCTAGATAATGTGTGTTAAGTTCCAATGTGTTGTTAGGTTCATTCAATTGATTTTAGAGTTGATATTGAATTAAGTTTTAGCTTTCAGGCCATACCGAATGTATCTCAACAATTCCTAGGATGCAGCTACAATGAGTAAAGCATCAATTGTTTCGATGAACACCTACTTAAAAGAGGGTAAAGAGTTATTTTCTAAGAAAACACACACCAAGACAAGCAAATGTAAGCACTAAGAAACACAATGCATCAATACACTAATCTCACAATGCATCGATACTACTAATGAAAGATTTAAAGTTCGCTTTCCAATTTCTCAATCATGAAAATTCGTAATGCAAATGCACTTTCACTTTCGGATACTAAATGGATGCAATATTTTGATTTTTTTGAAATTTAAAGGACAAACAAGCAAGTGTAAACCTGACTAATCCAAACAATTGTGATCTATGTTTGATAGTGAGGAAATCGAATCAATGTGAATTGGTTCAATAACTAACACTAAAAATCAATCAACAAGCAAACAAGCAGCGAAAAATCCTCAAGCAAATCAATAAGATGGTTGTGGATGAACCTTGGATAGACAATTGACCCAAGCAAATGACTTCTCGATGAAACCATTAATAGAGCTAGGTCACAAGGTCTAAAAACACAAGACTCACTCAATGAAACCAAAGAGAAACAATCCTTAACCAAAAGCAATCAAAACAACTCAATGAGAGGCAAGAAGCAGCGGGGGATAAGAAGGATTGATGGATTCAGGAGGCAAAGTTGTAAAAAAAACTTATACAGGAATCGTCGCGGGCATATAACCAGCAACCTGGGACGAAAAGCTAATAGTCACAAGCCCAGAGTTAGCAACTAGGCGACGTAGTCGCAGGTGTACACCTATCTTCTACAACAGTCCGATTTCAGGAATCGTCGCAACTGTATGACTATTTATCTGTGACACACGGGTTTACTGAAGAGGACAAGCGCGACGTCGTTGCAGCTGTTAAGCTATCTACAACAATGATCTTAATTAAGAGAACAAACAAAATAACAAGCACCTTAAGGACACCAGACTAACTTCTCAGACAGTAAGAGGGACCCCCATATTGACCCAGGTAACCCAGAATACTAATGATTCAACACCAAAAATCAAGAGACACTATATCAAAAACAAAAGGAAGAGTAAACAAGAAGAAAACATACAAAGGACTCCCTAGTAGAGTCGCCAACTTGTGAAGCAGGAAATCTTCCCTCTGTAGAAAGAGGCAACCCCTCTAGCCCTAGAGTGGGTCTAGTCACAGCAAAACAAAACAACAGTCAATTTCCTTAAACATTCATCGTTGAGATCTTACCTCAAACCGATGTTCGATGAAGCTTCTATTGCGCTGCTCCAGCTATCGTTTCCTTCTCCTTAATGAGAAATCAACCTGAAACAACACAAGAGAACAACAGAACATGTAATTTTGACAATAATGATCTATTTACTTATAGAGTCAAGGAACCATAAGCTATCAAGCATATTATACACAAGTCATAGGAAACCATCATTGATTGTATTAAAATAAATCAAAAGCAAAGCTTACAACCAAGCCTTGATGTCACAAGCCTTCTCGAAGGGTCCAGTCGGTATGTTTCTTCAAGAATTCACTCTCAAGAATGGATCTCCCAAATGGATGGTAACTCTCTCTCTCACTCACAATCTCTAATACAAGGCTAAGGCACTCCACAACCAATTGCTAAACTATCAGCAATTCACACTACAAACTCACACCAAAGCTAGCTAATTTTCTTCAATCCAAAAACCAAGAACTAGGAACTCGCTGATCATAGCAATGGGGAATGCTTTTATAGGAGGAGGAGCCTCCATGAAAGGAGGGAGAGGGAGCTTATCCTCAAGGGAGGTTTCTCAAAGGGTGGAACTACCATCCCAGAGGAGGAAAGGCGAACTCCTTTGACCCAACAACCAGCTCTAGAATCACCCAGAAGCATTTTGTTTGAATTAATTCACCATATCTGGATCGTCGCAAGTCATACACTAGGGCTCAGCGACGATGTCGCAATGAAGCAGTGCATTCCTACAAATCGTCGCAAGAAGAATCTTGAGGACTCGCACCGAGCCCTAAAATCTGACCATTGTAGGAAATTGATGTACCCCTGCGATGACAGTGTGACCTTATAGTTCAATACAGAGAATCCTCCCAAGAATAATGATGCTTACTTGCGACGATGCAGAAACATAGGTAAAAGGGTCAATCTTCAGGATTAAAGAGCACTTTCTTGATCTTCTTAAATGAGTGGGAAGATATGGACATATTTGTATGATGTATGACATAGTGGAGACACTTTCTTGATTCATTCTGACATTAGGAAGAGGAACTTTAGGCACAAACTGTAACTCATGTTGTATTCTCTGCTTATGAATAAGATGTTGAGTTTTACATAGAACTAAACAAGTTTCTATCTCTTTAAACAAACCATCTTTAAGTTGATTTTCATAACTAAAACAAGAATCATGTTGATTGTTATGTTTATCCTTTACAAACATGATTACAAACCTCTTGTTTGAACTTATTAATCACTTCATCTGATTAAAATTAACTGAATTCAAGTGATTTTTACTTTGATGTGCCCTGACAATAAATTCAACCCCATCTTTCTTAAGGTGATATTTATGTTCTCTCCTGTAAAATACTGCATCACGATCATAAATATAAGGACTTCCTAAGGCAACTCCACATATGTCTATTGGAACCACATCTAATTCCACTTCATCAATGTAATTGGCTGTAATGGAAAATCTTAATCTATAGCCCTTTGAACCAGCTTTCCAATGCCTCTTACGGATTCGAATTTTGACTCTGGAATCTCCCGTAACACTTAAAACAAAACTGCCTATGACCTCCAGAATCTGCAGGCAAAAGTCAAAAACCACTCTAATATTCAATGAGGACAACAATTGCCTTTTAAAAGCTTGAGGATACATTGAAACCTCCTCCACTGAGTTTAGGAATGAATTTGGTCTAATTTGGGTTCATAAGGTTTGGTCTAGTAGAAATTTGACACCTTAGGATAGGGTTTCATGGTGGTGGAATTAGTTTGCACCAAAAAACGTAACAAAACCCACTTTTAAACTTTGATTAGCCTGAACCCATTAGCGGTTAGCTAACCAGGTGGGGGCATTGACAGCGCATGTGATTGCTATTTTAACTATCCGTTGTTATCGCCTGACAATTCCGCTGTCTGCTGGCTGAACGGTGACTGTGACTGTAACCCCAACAGTTATCCTCTTTTCTGCTCACATGTTGTAGTTTCCAATGTAGTTATAGTGCGGTTATGGCTAACCTTGATGGTTATCACAGCTCTACTGATCACATATCCGTTGATATGGTTTCCATACCTACATGGTTAAGGCTTACAGTCATGGGACTGCGGTTATGGTTGACACCTCCACTTGTTCACATGAACAACAGTTCTGTTGTAGTCTCCTCCGTAGTTAGGGATTGTGTTTATGTATTTGCATTGTTTTATTATGTTTTTATAATGAGAATAGGTCGAGAGTTTAATAAGGTTAGAACTTAGGCTTTAGGGCTAGGTTTTTAGCATAGGAAAATAGGTTAAGGACTTTAGTTTTGTATCATGGTTTGAATGTGATGGTTAGGGTCATTAGGTTTAGGCTTTTAGCATAGGTTTTAATACATAATTGAATGCATGTTTTAATACATGGTCATGTATAGATTTAGGACTAGCATTAGGTTTTATATTTATTTGGTTTTAGTATTAGGATTAAGATGTTGGATTTTACATTAGATGTAAAATAACCTTTTACAACCAATGTCACAAAGTGACATTAGAAACTTTTGTGATGTAAAACCAAATGCACGACATCGACACAAGTGGAATTTGTGACGACAACCTGATGACAAACCATATTGAACCTTTTCAACGGACGACAACCATATCGATGATCAACCTACGAGGCAACGACACAACACATGTCGTCGACCAATCCTGGTAGAATTGTTGATAATCATAATTCGACAGCCAGGTACAAACCCATATCAACAGAACGCCATGAAAACCATAAACATTACCTGAACAACCTGATCCATAACCAATACTATCAAACTATTGAAGCTGAACTAAATTGACGACGACACTGAACATTGATGATGACACTTGAACACCTGTGTAAATGAATTGACGGAATCCTCCTGGATCAAGAATTCAAAAAATTGAAGAGTAGGTTGCATGTTTGGATGAAAAGAGAGAAACTAAAAGGATCTTAGTTTAAACAAAGGCCATAAAAGGAAGAAGAAGTTCATTTATGTGAACTAGAATAGGGACGTATCCTTAGTGAAGATGAGGATAAAATAATTGATGAGATCCAAGGATCTCTTCATTTTAAAAGTAAAGAAATGTTTGTGAATGAAAATCATGAAAGCGTAGATGATAAGGAAACATCCTTGGAGAGGAGGAAGAAGAAAAGGAGAGACTTACTATAAATATCATGAAATATTGTGAAATTTCATATTGACATGAGGATTTGATGTCTTAAACATCAAATGAGGCCGCATAGCCTTATGATTTTAAATATGACAAATTGTTTATTGTTGCAAGTTTTTATTAAAGGGGCAACCATCTAAAGTTGTCACAGAAATAGAGGAAAAAATGAAACTAACTTATGTTCCAAATGAAGGAGAATAAGGAGTTTCTTTACAAAGTATGGAAGAAAGATATTATGAGAAGCCTATGATGGGAGATGTAGGCTTTGAGGAAGAAGCAGTGCTTTTGGAGGAATGGTTAGAAAAGGACACGAGTGTTGAGTTTGCAAGTTCAATTCAAGGTAATTTTATTGCTTTTTGTGAAGAGTTGAAGCTGTCTGAGGAGAGATTAGTAGATGAGAACATGCATATTTAATTTGTAAAATTGAAACTGGAAGAAGAGGAGATTATCTTCGAAGATAATAATAACGAGGAATTTATAAGGCATGAGGAGTAGATAGTGTGGCGGGTGTATAAACCAGAATTTGGTAAGAATCTTGACACTCTTATGCATAAGGGAGATATGTAGCAGTAAGTAAGAGGCGAAAATAAGTTTAAGCAGTCAAGGAAAAAGTTGGATAAGGGAATTGACAAGTTTTGTATTCTGATGAAGAGGATGATTAGGAGAAGATACAGTAAGAGGAAAGGATAGCTAGTAGCAAAGTACAACTAACTGAGAAGCTTTGCATCAAGAAGTAAAGTGGACGAGAGTAGTATAGAATTTAGAATCTTGGAAAAGTGAAGGAAACGTCAATAGTAGGACAACAACATGAAGGGAAAATTGGAAAAATACAACATAAGGTTTGGGATCCAAGAGCGTTGTTACATCAAAAGCTTATAAACAAGAGCCCATATTTTTTTCTAATGTGGGAGTCTAATGCAGATGCCTTAGAGCTTCTAACCCATCAAGTTTTTGGAGGAAAAAGTTTCAAAAGGGGGTCTTAAAATTTCGAGAAGAATTCATATTCTTCTATGTAAATATTATATTGAGTTGATTTATTCTAGGAAATCTAAGTGAATGAACCATGAGTATAGAATTTTTTTTGATAGGTAATGTTTTTTTGATATGTTAAAATCCAATATTCCTTGTAAAGCATGAGAGATTGAGTGATTTTATGATATAGAAAAATATGATTTATGGAGTGATTTATGGGTGATTTATGGAGTGATTTTAGAATCTAAAAAAAATTGTGATGTTTCTAAATCCTGTCTATTGTAAGCCTACGGGAAGTAAAAAAGAGAGTATGTGTGAGGAAAAGAGAGGATGGCCAAATTAATGTAGAACCAGGCCACAAAGAGTGAATGGAGAAATTTTTATTTTTATTTTTATTTTTTATTTTATTTTTATAATTAGTTTTGATGAATGAAATTAAATTCTAGCATCCTTATGCTTATAATTGGCTCTTTGTGTATGAAAAATAATTAAAAAAATTCAAAATTTATGAAGGGGAAGCAATACAGGGTATAGGAGCTTCAGGTGGAATTTGCATGATATGGGAAGAAGGACACTGGGAAATGATACAACAAAAGAAGGATCAACATTGGATACAAACAGATCTAAAGCAAACAAGCACAAAAGAGAAGTATAGTTTCATAAATATATATGCTCCCAACCATTACAAGGAAAAAGAGCAATGCTGGAACACCATAAAGGAAGCACTAAATGAAATACAAACTGGGAAAATAATCCTTGGAGGGGATTTAAATTTGGTGAGAAGTATAGAAGAGAATTTTGGAGGGACATATCATATAGACCCATCCAAGGACTCTTTGGAAGCAATAATGGAGCAATACAACTTAATAGATATTCCCCCAAACAATGGAAAATATACATGGAGCAACAAAAGAGTGGGAAAAAATAATATAAAAGAAAGGCTGGAGAGAATTCTGATTCAAGAAAACATAGCAACAGTTTATACCTCAATCAAATAAAAAATCCTCCACACCACGACATCCGATCACAAGTCGATGGCAGTAATAATGAGCAAAATGGAAAACCAAGGACCCCTTCCATTTAGATACAGCCCCATATGGGACAACAATGCAGAATTCAGAAAGTTAATCAAGGAAGCATGGGCACCAAGAATCTCGGGATCACCCCAACATATTTGGGAAACAAAATTAAAAAATTTAAGAGCCAAGCTTAAGGAATGGGCAAGAGCAAGTGGAAAAAAAAAGAAGGAAAACAGAGCTGCAAAATAAAATGGAAAACATACAAACTGAAAAAGAAAATAAAGAGGAAGACAAGTAAGATTATTTAAGAGAGAAGGATATTTTTTGGGAAATATACAAGGAAAACAGGAAAGAGGAAGAAGAGGCCAGATTGAAATCTAGAAGCCTTTGGCTCAATGCAAGGGATAAAAATATAGCTTTCTTTCACAATACCATTAAAATAAGAAGAGAAATAAATTAGATATAAAAAATTCAAGTTGACGGACAAGAGGTCAAAGGTACAGAGGATCTAAAAAAGCAGCCCGCAAGCATTTTAAAAATCTACTTTCAGCTAGTGAAGAGGTAGTTGAGTATGAAATCTTCCTTCAGCATACAAAAATTAAAATAAAAAAAGAGAAAAACTCATAAATATGCAAAGAGATAACATAAGAAGAGGTAGTTGCGGCCATATGGAGCCTACATCCAGATAAAGCCCCAGGACTAGATGGTTTTACTATAGCTTTTGACAGACTTCATTGGAATATAATAAGAAAGGATTTCTTAAGAATGGTGAAAAATGTTCTCAAAAAAAAAAATTGGAAGAAACACAAAATCCTACTATCTTGTATTAGTCCCAAAAGAATCGAACCCCTCCACTTTCAATAGATTTCATCCCATTTCCCTTTGCAATTCCTCCTACAAGATATAACCAAAATAATTGCAAATAGAATCAAAGAAGTTCTTCCGACAATAATATCTGAAAACCAAGGAGGTTTTGTGCCTAGTAGGCAAATCATAGATAATGTAATTATTGTACAGGAAGTTTTACACTCCAGCATGCAAAGAAAAGAAAAAAGAATCATTATCAAACTGGATATGGAAAACAAATTTGACAGGGTCAACCTCCCTTATCTAGTGGCAGTGCTCAAAAAACTTGGATTCTCTAAAGAAATAATAGAGGTCATTCAAGCTTGCATCACAACTCCATGGATTGAACCTCTCATAAATGGAAGGCCCAGTGAATTCTTTCAAAGCACAAGAGGCCTCAGACAAGGATGTCAACTCTCCCCCTTCTTATATATTATAATGGTGAAAACTCTAAGAAGAACATTGGAAAAGCAAAGAAAATAAAGAAATATTACTGGGCTTCGAATAGCAAGAGGAGTAAAGACTATAAACCACTCCTTGTTTGCGAATGAAACTGTATTATTGGGAGGGGCCTCTACAATAATTACAAGAAGATTCAAAAGAATACTGGATGATTTCCTACAGGTTTCAGGTCTGCTCTTAAACAACACAAAATTCAGAATATATGGCTGGAACACTTCTCCCAAAACCATGCAAAGGATTTCACAAATACTAGACATCCCCATACAGGAAAAATGGACTCATTTATTTTATTTGGGACTCCCCATCTCCAAAGAAAACATGAAGGCAGAACTATGTACCAAACAGATTGAAAAACTGAAAAACAAAATCCAGAGTTAGGGAATGATGTGGCTAAATATGGCAAGGAGGGTGATATTAATAAAAGCACTTCTGGAAGCACTCCCAATCTACCAATATGCAATAATCTTGGCTCCAGCAAGTGCTCATAAACAAATGGAGTTAATTCTAAGAGGCTTCCTACGGCAAGGAGGGAAGCAAGAAAACAAAAAATTTAGTTTGGTCAGGTGGGAACAAGTAGTACTACCATATGAACAAGGAGGCTTATCAATAAGGCTACCTGGTCTCATGAATGTTGCACTGGGAATGAAAATAATATGGAGGTTGATCATAGGAAAAGAGAGCTGGTGGAAAAAATCTCTTGCCTCAAAATACATGGACAGCGCAAGGAGAAGTTTTCTTGATGGAAGTATCCCAACAAGATAGTGTACTCAAATATGGAAGCTCGTGAAAAAAACCATCCCTATCATGAGCAATCATATTTCTAAAATCCCAGGCAACGGAAAAAGAATTTTGATTTGGGATGATAGAATTATGGGGGAAGAACCTTTAGAAACTCGCTCAGAACTTGAGGGCATTCAAAAATGGATGAGAGGAAAAGGATTTAATATACTCCACTCAATATCTCTTTGGAATCAGAGAGATTGGAAAGAATGGAAAAACTCAACAATCCCTGCAAATCTGAAAGTACAATGGGTCAAACTAAGGCAGCTTCTTAAAGGGGCAGCACCCATAAGCTATGATGAGGAAGATGATTTCCTTTGGGACCCAAGTGGAGGAAGGTACAGAGTCAAGACTGGATACAAAATTTTACAAGATCAACCAAACCAACAAGACTAGGGTCTCTGGAAGACAATTTCGAAATTTGAAAGTCTTCCTAAGATCAAAATCTTCACTTAGACACTCTTGAAAGGAAAGATTTTAACTAGTGAAAACTTAAAAAAAAAGGTTTCCAAGGTCTTTCTAGATGTCCAATGTGCTTGCAGGTAGAAGAAACCATTCAACATTTATTCCAGGATTGCATTCTAGCCAAAGAGTGTTGGCAACAGCTCATAAGCCCTCTTGAAATCAATCTAAATTTCGTAAAGCCTTTGCCAGAATTTCTCCAAGTCTGGAAGAAGGCCTACTCGTATACAACAAAGAAGAAAGTAACAATACAGAGGATCTAGAAATGCATCCCAACAGTGCTATGTTGGCAAATTTGGTTTATGAGAAACAAAAGCATTTTCAAAAGCCAAACCCCGAGATTAGGGAAAATTCTCTCAAGAACATGGGGTTTAACTTCTGAAATCCTAAATGTTAAAGGAACAACAATAACAGACTACAATATTCTTCAACAAGAAGAGAAAGACTAGCTCAACAAAGCCATAATAACAAAAATGGTCAAATAGGACAAAAGAAAAAACCTCCAACATATAGCTAGAAAATTAGGCTTAGTGAAGAAGAATTCACAACATGAAAATAAATCAAAAAAGACATTGTCTTTACTTTTATGGGGCTTCAAAAAGTAACCCCGGGAAAGTAGGGGCAGGAGGAATCATCCTTGATCCGGATGGGAAAGAAATTGTTACTTATGAATGGGGGCTTGGAGAAGTTTCAAACAATAAGGCTGAAGCATATAGTCTGTTAATGGGAGCAATAATAATCCAAAAAAGATTGATACAAAACCCCATTATAATAGGATACTTAGTCATAATAATAGAGACAATGGCCCGAGACAAAAATCCCAGCAATGAATTCATTAATAGAGTACAGGAGGATCAGGAAGAATTTAGAAGGCTCAAGAGATGTGATTTTTAGACATATATTGAGAACTCACAATCAACAGGCAGATCATTATGCTAACCGAGTAGTTAAAAGAGCTTAAGGGAGCACCCAGGAAAACAAAGAGATATATCACACCTTTGTCCCATAAGTCCATCCACAGGTTAAGAAGCATGAACCTTTTCAAAAAAAAAAAGAAACAACGAGAATTCTCAAAAGAAATAGTAAAAAAGATAGCAAGATTTCAACAAAAAAATATCTCTGCAAAAACAATGAGAAGGTCACGAGAATCTAGAGGAAAAATCAAAGGAAATCAAAAAACATCAAGCGTTGTGGCAGCAAGGATGATCGTGATCAACCACACATGAAATTTGCAGCAATCCATCTCATTAGGGTTAGGTACTTGATAATTCTTAGCCTTTTTAATCACATCTGGAAATGCATTATCTCCCACAGCTCCAATCCCAGGCATACTCGCGTTCTTCAACTGCCCCCCACCACTTCTGCTCTGCTTCATTCATTCTCGCCCTCATTGAGCTCCCTTTCGACTCCTCTACATCACACTGACATCACCTATTAGCAAAAAAGCCCAGCCTTCTTGCTCCACTCTCACTCCCCTGTTTTCCTTATCGTCCTTACTCCAAATACGTTCTCAATCCGTTCTAGGCCAGTTGCAGTGCCAAACTTTAGTCATCATCCCGCTCACTCCTCCAGTAGAAAATACCTGCGCCCTCTATTTACTCTCACTCACTCAGTTCCACCTCTCCCTGTTTGTTTTCCATCTCCCCAAGATTGCCAAGTTTCATTCTCTTCAGCAAGCAACAAATACTTTCTCTGCAAAATATTAGAAGGCAGCTACATTAGAAGAAGGACCACCTCAGGCACCACAAGGTACAGGGATCACAACAACACAAGGAGCAGCAAGCAGCTCAAAAGGAAAAAGAAGGAAGAAAATCAAATGGAATTCAACCCCACAGAAAAGGCAGCAAGGAAGGATGCATGTCTAGCATGCAAAGCAAACAAATTTATGATTAGTAGACTCCAAGAATCGTTGAAAGATATCAGGTTTGAAATGGGAATGGAGAATAGCTATCAGAAGAGGAACATGGAAATTCAGAAAGAAGAAATCATGGCTCTTAAAAATAAATGCAAGCATTTAGAGGAGGCAGTGGCATTTTTCAACACCACCACCATGAACCAAGAAGGCGAGAAATATGTCCACTATGACAAGAAGAAACAACCCTCTCAAGAGCAGTGAGTCTACAAACCATGAAAAATTACAAGAGAATAAATGTTATGTAAATTTTCTTTACTAGTAGGTCAATATGTTAGGCGGTACACTAGAATAGCCACAGAAATATATTAATTTTTGAATACAAGCATAGGAGAAGGGATTGCATTCCCAACACATTCTCAATGCTTAGTTCCCATCCATGCTACAGTCGAATGTAATAGGAGCTTGCTCCACCCCAACTTTTGGTAATATATCCACTATCCGATCTTGTTAAAAAAATAAAAATTTGTCTCTTTGTGTATATATGAATGGAGAATTCCAGCATCTGTGTGTGATATTGAATTAAGCATGGTTTCATTCTATGTCAATACTAAAACTAATGATAGATTTATGTGTAAATTTTTCATACGAATGACATTATTCTTGTCTTATAGGAAATATATAATGTCAAATACAATGATCAAAAAGTAACTGTGTAGGTATAATTAATCTCTTTTGTGTGAAAGAAGGAGAATGAAAAAGGTGAAATTTTGTTAAGGAAAATTGGGAAAAATATATGAAGATTTGATTCTTCATATTCCAATTACAAAAGTTAGAAGGGACTTAGAAGATGTTTGTAGTAGCTTGTGTAGACTTAAAGTGAATTCATGAGTTCACTAATGTCACGAAAAGATGAAAGGTTAAAGCCTTCATAGAATCTCTACTAAGATAGAACCTATGTGAGAATCCTAAAAAAGGAGCCACCAATCAATTTAAGTGTTCAATGTCAATTTAATTATCAAATGTTGGTGTTCATCCTTGGAGTTCCAATAATCATTGTGTAGAAGTAATGCAGATGCCACAGAATGTAGAGACTCTTATAACCATAACTAATCCAATAATCACAGTTGAGTAGTGAAGTAGTAACATTATGAGATAGATTAAATAAAGGTAAAGATGAAGGAAAAGTAGGATTTTCTTGCATTAGAAATTTATACATTACATAACATATTAAGTGATGTAGGGTAGCACAGTCCCTACCATTCAAGTGGAAATTATACTTGAAAAACTATAAATTGATATATGAAGTGGAAAAATTAACTATCTACTAACTATAAGGACTTGCATAAGTCTGCACTATTTCCTTTTAACTCCTACTTGTTAAAGTGTTGAAGAACACATAACAATGGTGGGAAATAACTCTTGGTAAGTATATTTATTTACATCTTGTTCCTATTAATTTTTTATGCAAATACTTGCTTAAATTATGGTGGGCAGTAATAGATAGTAAATATGTTATTAACTTAAGTATGAGCCATTTTATGTGGTTTAATGATGGAAAATCACTACACAAATATTTGAAAATCATGACATAAATATAGGCAGTAATAATGGTAAATATGTTATTAAGTTGAGTATAGGTCATTTTAAGTGGTTTAATGATGGAAAATCATTACACAAATATTTG